>JAXIVJ010005508.1:0-70000 GCA_036785665.1 Chirona hameri
CACAGTTTTGCATGCTGGCCGACCGGGGGGGGGGGGGGGGGGGGCCGTAACTGTACAGGAGGTCGGATCGTCCCGGAACCTGTGACTGCCACCGGCTCGTTGTGCGGGGTTGTCGTGTGTGGACGGCTGACCGAAGTGTATACACTGAAAAACAGCCAAGAACACAGGGACTTCTTGAAGAACGCTACGGCTTTTCGTTTTCCCTATTCAAATATGACAGTACATTTTGAGAACCCACCGGTTTCTTCTAAAAAATGTATCGACAAACCTCTTCAGAAAGGAGCATTCCCTCCCCATGTTCTTTATAAAGAACATGTTGCCGTTTTCTTGTAGCCATGACTAAAAACGTAATAGCCGTTGCCGGGATTCGAACCGGCCACCCTCCGCATGGAAGCCTGACATCTTATCAACTAAGCTACAGAGGATCGCTATATGACCTGGTTGGATGTGGCATAGTGCCTCTACAACCGAAGTCCTCTGTAGTTGAGTAGATAAGATGCCAGGATTCCATGCGGCCGGAGGGCGGCCGGTTCGAATCCCGGCGAAGGCTATCATATTTTTAGTCATGGCTACGAGAAAACGGCAACCTGTTCTTCATGAAGAACATGGGGAGGGAATGTTCCTTTCTGAAGAGGTTTGTCGATACGTCTTTGAAAAGAAACCGGTGGGTTCTCAAAATGTGCTGTCATATTTTAATAGGGAGAACGAGAAGCCGTAGCGTTCTTCAAGAAGTCCCTGGCTTCTTGACTGTTTTCAGTGATTTCAGTGATTTCAGTGCAGATTTCCCCCATATAGGGGGAAAATCTGCGTATGAACGGCCCGACCGTAGCCATGGTTTTCAGAAGCATATTTCTTTGCAGCTATTCGGTCGAAGTGACTGAAAACTTGCACACAAAAAACGTTCGTGGGGGGGGGGGGGTTGCTCCCCCCAACGGCGACGCCCTTGGATGTACCCATGACGTCACCCTATTCGCTGCCTTGGCTGAATTGTATATAAGACCTTGGAATGAATGGTGAATGAATGGATGAACTTGACATTCAATCATAGCAGAAGCCAATCTTGTGTACCAACTTTTTGCTGCCATGTCAAATTTTATTTTCTACAAAGTAATTAAGTCCTACATCTGTAAGTACCTACAAATAAAGGACTCAAGGATATATAGTTATAAATTGCATGTAATTTGAGCTAAGAATAAATTAAGTTCCATATCCTCTGGAACGAATTCAGCAAAAAAATCAAGCAAGACTGCTTTCTTGGGAGGGGGACGTCCCCCTGATTTTTTAACTGTGGGGACGCGCCCCCCCCCCCCACCACCCGTCCCCCCGCCGCAGACGCCCATGCTCATCATTTTTACCATGTATGGTAAAGGTATGTCATTTTCGACTCCGGAAGATGGGAGGGGGGGGGGGAGGGGGCAAAAAGATAGTTTTGCCCCCGTTTGATTTTGCCAGCGGAGACGGCTTCCCCCGCTGCCCTCCCCCAATCCGCCGCCCCTGGCCCCGCTTTATTGCAACTCACCAGCATGGGATCTATCCTAGTCCAAGACGCCCGCAGGCCGCAGTATATACCGCCTGGGATGGAAGTTGTTGGTCATTTGAAAGGCGTATGTAATGATTATACTAAATAAATGTAATGTTTGCTCAAAAATGCGAATATAATTTGATTTAATAATTTGGAAAAAAGAAGCGAACTAATCGTCTAGCATTTCTAAGCGTGGTTTCTAAAATGTGTGCCACTGTCTTGAAAGTCAAGGCTGCTAAATTATAAAGTTTCAATGAGCGATGTAAGGTGTTACAAAGTCATTTTTAGTTCATTAAGAGCATATTTTGACACTTTTAAGCTATGAATCAAAATAAAGAAAGGTGTTCCATGAAGCTTTGGGCGGGATAAGCCTAAACAACAACCACGGACCGAAAATGTTATGCTTCTGTGTGACTGTGGTCCATACCAGGGACGTAGCCAAGGGGAGTGGGCACGGGGGACGTGCACCCCCCCCCGAGAAACACAAATACACTAGATAAAATGAGATTCTTTGACACCCCATCAACAACATGCCTGAGGAGCGACTTTTTCAACCTCCGACGTGCCCACCTCCCCATCTGATAAAAATCCTGGCTACATGCCTGGTCCATACTACATATGCAGTGAGCACATTGTCATAGTGAAAGAAATTTATATATGTTTTCCCTGCAAATTATAATGTGTTTTGCTGCAAAACCCATATATCTTTCAAAACCTAGCCCATACATGTCTCTAATTTTGTTTGTGTGGCGTTTGCAACTAAATTGCAATGAGCATTGAGCGGCGAGTGCTCTCTTGAACCAGCAGAAAATCTAAGGCTATGCAAGAGCCCCATGCATGGCCCTACATACCCCTAACCCCATGGCACCGCCCGGCGGCGGACGACGTTGTCAGTTGCGTGAAGAACGTATTGAATGCTTGCACAAAACAAACTAAATGTTTCTAATAATATATTGTTCCAAGCATTTTGTAAAGTGAAAACAAATATTTAGACATTTCGACCTGTGTTTTTTTTTCTCACCCAGGTGGCCTATTGCCATTTCTGGGCCCTGGGGAAATTTACTTCGGGTAATTTGGCCAGCCAAAAAGTTACGTTAACCGGTATATGCTAACCCGGCGAAAATGCAAGGGGAAATAGTACATCTTACGTGATTCGTTCAAGTCAAAGCTAAATTTATAATTTATTACATAAAAACACATGACACACATACACATTTTCGTTTATTTGACACATAACCACATGACATGCATACATACACTCGAATTGTGTGGTGTGAGGAGTGATGGTGTTGTGAAGTGATTTAGTGATACAACACGGTTCCCTTGGAGCCCGGAGGGGTTGGGTCGGGTCGGGGAGCAGAGGAAGAGGAGTGGTATAGTTAGTAAAACGGTGACTACTCGTTTCTTGAGTGCTTGGTGGCTGGCCTGGCCAGGCCATTCATTGCAACTAGTCAACTCCCAGGATGAGTTGATCCGTGGTTCACAGGTAGCTGAAGAGGTTTACATGCAGATTCCTGGAAAAAAGAGAACAAAGTAGTTTAGGCTAGAAAGGTGCATGAAAAGAGAGGAAATTTTGAAGAGAGCAAAATCTCTTGGACCCAAAAAGGACCAGAAAACGACCAACATTCCAACACTGCGAGAAAGTAGGTACTACCTACTTTCTGTACCTACTTTCTGCACCTACTTTCTAGCAACCATGAGTCTTGGATGGCAGTTGGCACTGTTTAAAGGAAATAGTTCACCTTGGAAATTTTACCAAACACGATTTGATTATATTTGTTAATACAATTTCTTTTTATATTGTCAAAAATGACCTTATATCGCGCCGATTCAGGACAGAAGGCCGTAAATTTGTATTGTTTATCAAAACTATATGCATACTCTCCGAGTCAGAGTCCTGACGTCACGCGAATGTAAACAATGGTTCAGCCAATCAGATTCGAAAGTAGTCGCGTAAAGATAGACTCGCATTGGAGATGTGCCAACCGGCGGCCGCCGATCGCTTGCTAGCACCAGCTGCAAGCTGATTGGCTGATGGTATAGCCTCTGCCCGGGCTAAAACCAGTACAACATTCTTTCGCCAGCACCGCATTCCTTCGCCAAAAACTCAAATATATTCGGCTGGAGAGTCTTTTCAGTCAAGAAAACTTGCAGATAGGGGTTTACCAACACGGGCTACACAACTGCTATCTCAGTTTAAAACTAATGTTGAAGGTGAACTATTTCCTTTAACACTCGAGTTGCTCGGTGACTATTTTTGCCCTCTCACGTTATTTCGCAATATCTCGTAACCAATATTTAATTTACATAGACTAATGATGCATAACGTCATCAAAATATTCTTGCCCTCTCTCACTTCCATTATAAACATGTTGTCAGAACGAAGAGAATGAGGTCATATAGGTCATGCCGTCAGAGTAAAGCATGTTTACAGGTGTTTGTTGTTTTGTGTTTGTTGTTGTGTTGTTGTTCATGTTTTGTTAACAAAAATAGCTTACGAAAAACTCTATCAAAGGTAGAGCTTTTAGATGAATTAAATTGTAATATGCCAGATCAATTACAATTCTCAATAGACTCTGTCATCGAACTGCTATCTCATATTTTTATTTCATATTTATGTACAATTTCTATAATTTGAAAATCTACTTCTTGACATATTTTATTTTAAAAAAATGAGACATTAAAAAATGAAACATATATGATAGAGACTTGTACGATGAATATGTGTATCGAATTTGAAGTCGTAATTGTCAAAAATGACGGACTTATTGGCTAGCAAAGCTAAAAATCGGCCACTTTATATGGCATTACAATTCATTCATTACCCGACAAACTGTGTTTACGTTGCATTGCAAATTGCATGAAACAAACAATGTTTTAAGACCATTTTCGCACTCTAGTCGAAAAACGGCACAAAAAGAAACAAAATCGACCCCAGGTAATTATTTGTATTTACTGGGCACGTCAGACTGGTTATTGATTCAACTTTTGGGAACGATTCAATCATGATTCATTTTATAATTGGAATGATTCAATCACCGTTCGATTCACGGATACAATTTTGAGAATTGATTCCTTCCGATTCAAAGAATCAAAACAAATATTTTAATCGATTCACGTTTGATTCAACATTTAAATATATTAGGTGAATTTATGTCAAATCAATACAAATGGAAACATTCATATTTATGATCATTACAACATTGTTACAGCAACAGTATTTCAGTATAAATGAATGTAGGCACTGGGACTGCATGTATTGCACAATTTACCAGTGTACTTGAATTGTAAAATCTCTTCATTCAATGAGCCTTGATTTCATGCGGGTTTGATTCAATCACGATTCATGAATCAAAAGATCTGGTGGTGTATCGATTATGTTTTGATTCAATGCATTTTGATTGAACGATTCCAATTGATTCAATCAGTGTCGAATCAATAACCAGTCTGGCCGGCACGTCATGTCAGGAAGTCAGCTTCACGTGAAGCACTGCAGTGACATCTATCGGGCTGGAACACGAACCATGAGCACACGAGAGGGCCGCCATAGCTGACTTGTGGGTGTGTGTGTGTGCGGTGTGGCTCGTTAGACGCTAATATCGCTATAATTTATATACATACATGTCCATTCATGCGGTCCGCATGGTTCTATGAAATTCAAAAGCGTGCAAAGTGGCTTCCTTCTCTGACTCATGCCCCTGTTGAAAAGTATCCTTCCGTTGCGTTTGACAGTTGCGCAGTGCGCACACGGTGTTGATCTGGCACGGCGTACAAGGCTTCATTAGCGCCATCTATTGCTCCCACTCTAAAGCTCAGGCTCCACTGTGCACTTTTGCGCGACATGCGTTTTTCGATTTATCGTTTTATCGTGCTGCTTTCACATTTTTGCACTTTCTAGCTTTTGCACTTTCTAGCTTTTGCACTTTATCGTTTCATCATTGTTTCACGTGACACACTTTGTTAGGGAACTTCCGAGACGGGAGGAACTGCGACACAATCGGCTTATCACAATATTTTTGTTTCGCCGCGATATTGTGATCGAAGATAAAGTTATCTGCCATCAAACCCGCACTATACATGTTAATTTTGACCTTTTTTCTCACCCTTCCTCAACTATACTGCTTATTTCCCACGCCGGTGCCTGTCGTAACGGTGGCCGAGAGGTTATTATGATTTGTGCCTCATGAGCTGATGATGGAACAAATATGGACTGTTCACTACCTGAAACTTATTGACACCACATGTCAAAATACAAAATGAAGGTGTTTTCTTCTGAATAGCAATTGTATCGCCCCCCCCCCCCCCCCCGCAGGAGTGTTTGACTGTTTTATTTAGGTTCAATAGGTTATGTTAACATAATTGGATCCACCCCCTCCCCCTGGATCTGCGCCTGTTACTTGGTTAATTATGCCATTAGCATATGTCTGATCAAATATGAACTGTTTTCTTTAGGTTAATTGTGTTTGTATTTGAAGGTGTTTTCTTCTGAATTGTGCCCAATTTTCTTCTGAATTGTGCAAGTGCCATAACAAATATGGAGTTGGACTCCGAGCCAAGACCCGGGCGGCCTTCTCAATTTATGCTTTGGACCCCTTGAGCGATAGAACAAATATGGACTGTTCACTACCTGAAACTTATTGACACCAGATGTCAAAATAAAAATGATGGTGTTTTCTTCTTAATAACAATTGTATCGCCCCTCCCCCCCCCCCCCTGCAGCAATGTTTGACTGTTTTCTTTAGGTGCAATAGGTTATGTTAACATAATTGGATCCACTCCCCCCTGGATCTGCGCATGCTACTTGGTTAAAGGAAATAGTTCACCTTGGAATTTGTTTTACCAAACACTATTTGATTATATTTTGTACTACAATTTCTTTTTATATTGTCAAAAATGGCCTTATATCGCGCCGATTCAGGACATAAGGTCGTAAATTTGTATTGCTTATCAAAACTATATGCATACTCTCTGAGTCAGAGTCCTGACGTCACGCGAATGTAAAAAATGGTTCAGCCAATCCGATTCGAAAGTAGTCGCGTAAGGATAGACTCGCATTGGAGATGTGCCAACCGGCGGCCGGCAGTTCGCTTGCTAGCACCAGCTGCAAGCTGATTGGCTGATGGTATAGCCTCTGCCCGGGCTAGAACCAGTACAACATTCTTTCGCCAGCACCGCATTCCTTCGCCAAAAAATCAAATATATTCGGCTGGAAAGTCTTTTCAGTCAAGCAAACTTGCAGATAGGGGTTTCCCAACACGGGCTACAAAACTGCTATCTCAGTTTAAAACTAATGTTGAAGGTGAACTATTTCCTTTAATTATGCCATAAACATATGTCTGATCAAATATGGACTGTTTTCTTTAGGTTAATTATGTTTGTTTTTGCAGTTTCTTATTCTGAAATAATTTTATTCCCCACCTCCCACCCTATGTTATGCTAATTATGTGTTGGGTTAACTATGTTTGTATTTGCAATTTTCAATATCCAATTTCCACCGTCCAGTATCCTAATCGTGTAATATGTGTCCTCTTGCAGAATCGCTTGCGATGCCAAATCAAACACCTTCACAGACGCTGCCAGGTGCCGTATCCCCGGCCGACGACCCTACGGGGTCAGTGCCGGAGGCGGTGCCACATGGCGCTGAAACGATGATCGTTGATGACGAAATCTTAGTTGATGTCGCCGGTCCTGCCGTTCAGCCGCGGAGAAGTGCCGCGGACGTCGCGGCCGCGCGAAGAGCGCGGGGACCAGAAGCGAAAGAGACTAGCTAGGGAACGTGAGTCGGTGGCTCAGCGCCTTCAGCGCCAGCAACGCGATCGCGAGCGTGCCGCTTTGGCTCGCGCCCCACAGAGGGCAGAGATAGGCGGAGCTGACCCTCCACCTGCCTCAGCTCGGGGCGCGGCAGGCCAGCCTGACGGTCAGATAGTCGGACCAGCGGCTGAGGTGCTTGATCCGGCTGCAGTTGAGGCAGCGCGCCGCGAACGCGATCGACTGTACCATGAGCTGGCGCTGCAGCGCGAGACAGCGGCTGCACGCGACGAACGCTTAACGTGCAATCGAGAGCGCATGGCCTTGGCTCGCGCCAGACAGCGAGCCGAGCTGGCGGCCGCTAACAATAATGCGCCAGGTGTGACAGGCCAACATGACGTTGGTTGTTCCGTAGATGTAGCTGGGCCGGTGGTTGATGACGTGCGAGGCGCGGCACCCCCGCCTGACGTAGGACCTGCCGTAAATGTAGCTGGGCCGGTGGTTGATGACGTGCCAGGCGCGGCACCCCCGCCTAACGTAGGACCTCCCGTTGAAGTAGCTGGGCCGGCAGTTGATGGCGTGCGAGGCGCGGCACCCCCGCCTGACGTAGGACCTGCCGTAAATGTAGCTGGGCCGGCGGTTGATGGTGTGCCAGGCGCGGCACCCCCGCCTAACGTAGGACCTCCCGTAGAGGTAGCTGGGCCGGCAGTTGATGACGTGCGAGGCGCGGCACCCCCGCCTGACGTAGGACCTGCCGTAAATGTAGCTGGGCCGGCGGTTGATGACGTGCCAGGCGCGGCACCCCCGCCTGACGTAGGATCTCCCATAGAAGTAGCTGGGCCGGTGGTTGATGACGTGCGAGGCGCGGCACCCCCGCCTAACGTAGGACCTGCCGTAGAGGTAGCTGGGCCGGCGATTGATGGCGTGCGAGGCGCAGCACCCCCGCCTAACATAGGACCTGCCGTAGAGGTAGCTGGGCCGGCGATTGATGGCGTGCGAGGCGCGGCACCCCCGCCTAACGTAGGACCTGCCGTAGAGGTAGCTGGGCCGGCGGTTGATGGCGTGCGAGGCGCAGCACCCCCGCCTGACGTAGGACCTGTCGGCGATGCTGCCGTGGCAGCAGCGCGCCCGAACGCGGCCAACCAAGCCTGCAATATATACTTATTACCAACTACTTTTCTCCCAACTACTTTTTCCCCAGTACTTTTTACCAATCTACTTTTTACCCAACTACTTTTTACCAACTACTCTTCCCCAACTTTTCACATGATTTTCTTCACACTACTTTTTTCTTTACGCATACTACTTTTACCCCAACTACTTTTCGTCAACTTCTTTTTATCAGACTACTTTTTCCCAACTACATTTCTCAACTACTTTTCACCAAATTCTTTACACAAATGATTTAAAAACTTTTTTTTTACCAAACTTCCTTTTCCCAGAACTACTTTTACTTTGCCCCAAATCCTTTGAACTACTTTGACCCAACTACTTTTACGTCAACTACTTTTGCACCAACTACCTTTTCCATACTATTTTGCTTACAACTACATTTCCCCAACTTCTGTTTCCAACTACTTTTATCACAACTACTTTTTCACAATTACCTTTTCCCAACTCCATTTCCCCAACTTATTTCCCTAACTTCTTTTCCCCAACTTCTTTTCACAACTACTTCCCCAACTGCTTCCTCAACTACTTTCCCCAACTACATTTCTCCAAACTACTTCCAACTACTTTCCATCACTTGTTTTCCCCAACTACATTTACATAATACTTTACATTTCATAAAAACTAGACATCAACACCAAATAAATCAAAAAATACATCAAATTTAGTTATCCATCTATCAATCAAATATCCATCATCTATCGGGATGCAATCTATCGGGATTGTGAATCTATGGGATTGCGACGCGGAGCGAGCACAAGGCGCTAGTCTATATTACTATTTAATAAGCGTCCGCCCGTCCGCCCGTCCGCCCGTCCCGGTCCGTCCCGGTCCGTCCCGGTCCGTCCCGGTCCGTCCCGGTCCGTCCCGGTCCGTCCCGGTCCGTCCCGGTCCGTCCCGGTCCGTCCGGTCCGTCCCGGTCCGTCCCGGTCCGTCCCGGTCCGTCCCGGTCCGTCCCGGTCCGTCCCGGTCCGTCCCGGTCCGTCCCGGTCCGTCCCGGTCCGTCCCGGTCCGTCCCGGTCCGTCCCGGTCCCGTCCCGGTCCGTCCGGTCCGTCCCGGTCCGTCCCGGTCGTCCCGGTCCGTCCCGGTCCGTCCCGGTCCGTCCCGGTCCGTCCCGGTCCGTCCCGGTCCGTCCCGGTCCGTCCCGGTCCGTCCCGGTCCGTCCCGGTCCGTCCGGTCCGTCCCGGTCCGTCCCGGTCCGTCCCGGTCCGTCCCGGTCCGTCCCGGTCCGTCCGGTCCGTCCCGGTCCGTCCCGGTCCGTCCCGGTCCGTCCCGGTCCGTCCCGGTCCGTCCCGGTCCGTCCGGTCCGTCCCGGTCCGTCCCGGTCCGTCCCGGTCCGTCCCGGTCCGTCCGTCCGTCTGTCTATCTCTGTCTATCTCTGCCTATCTCTGTCTATCTCTGTCTATCTCTGTCTATCTCTGTCTATCTCTGTCTATATCTGTCTATCTCTGTCTATCTCTGTCTATCTCTGTCTATCTCTGTCTATCTCTGTCTATCTCTGTCTATCTCTGTCTATCTCTGTCTATCTCTGTCTATCTCTGTCTATCTCTGTCTATCTCTGTCTATCTCTGTCTATCTCTATCTATCTATCTATCTATCTATCTATCTATCTATCTATCTATCTATCTATCTATCTATCTATCTATCTATATATCTATCTATCTATCTACATCGCTGCTGGACCAATCCTATTTTTAATTTTCACAAACGATTTGCCGTCTTACCTCAATGATAGTAAAATTGTCATGTACGCCGACGACGTGCAGTTCCTCCATCAGGAGAGACCCGACATGTCCTAGACCTTCAGAGCGGGTGGAGCACATGGTAAACGTAGCACAGCGATGGTTCATGGCAAACAGTCTCAAAATTAATCCCACAAAGACTTGTGCTTATAAAGTCTTAGTGCTTATAAAGTCCAAAAGATGCCAAATGAACCACATTTTTTCTGTCCGATTTGGCGAAGCTCAAATTCATCCATCGGCCACTGTTAAAGTTCTCGGGGTTATGGTATATCTATCTATCTATCTATCTATCTATCTGTCTGTCTATCTGTCTATTTGTTAGTCTATTTGTCTGTCTATTTGTCTGTCTGCCTGCCTGCCTGCCTGCCTGCCTGCCTGCCTGCCTGTCTGCCTGTCTGCCTGCCTGCCTGTCTGCCTGTCTGCCTGCCTGCCTGCCTGCCTGCCTGCCTGCCTGCCTGCCTGCCTGTCTGTCTGTCTGCCTGTCTGCCTGTCTGCCTGTCTGCCTGTCTGCCTGTCTGCCTGTCTGCCTGTCTGCCTGTCTGCCTGCCTGCCTGCCTGTCTGCCTGTCTGACTGTCTGTCTGACTGTCTGACTGTCTGACTGTCTGCCTGCCTGCCTGCCTGCCTGCCTGCCTGCCTGCCTGCCTGCCTGCCTGCCTGCCTGCCTGCCTGCCTGCCTGCCTGCCTGCCTGCCTGCCTGCCTGCCTGCCTGCCTGCCTGTCTGCCTGTCTGCCTGTCTGCCTGTCTGCCTGTCTGCCTGTCTGCCTGTCTGCCTGTCTGCCTGTCTGCCTGTCTGCCTGTCTGCCTGTCTGCCTGTCTGCCTGTCTGCCTGTCTGCCTGTCTGCCTGTCTGCCTGTCTGCCTGTCTGCCTGTCTGCCTGTCTGCCTGTCTGCCTGTCTGCCTGTCTGCCTGTCTGCCTGTCTGCCTGTCTGCCTGTCTGCCTGTCTGCCTGTCTGCCTGTCTGCCTGTCTGCCTGTCTGCCTGTCTGCCTGTCTGCCTGTCTGCCTGTCTGCCTGTCTGCCTGTCTGCCTGTCTGCCTGTCTGCCTGTCTGCCTGTCTGCCTGTCTGCCTGTCTGCCTGTCTGCCTGTCTGCCTGTCTGCCTGTCTGCCTGTCTGCCTGTCTGCCTGTCTGCCTGTCTGCCTGTCTGCCTGTCTGCCTGTCTGCCTGTCTGCCTGTCTGCCTGTCTGCCTGTCTGCCTGTCTGCCTGTCTGCCTGTCTGCCTGTCTGCCTGTCTGCCTGTCTGCCTGTCTGCCTGTCTGCCTGTCTGCCTGTCTGCCTGTCTGCCTGTCTGCCTGTCTGCCTGTCTGCCTGTCTGCCTGTCTGTCTGTCTGTCTGTCTGTCTGTCTGTCTGTCTGTCTGTCTGTCTGTCTGTCTGTCTGTCTGTCTGTCTGTCTGTCTGTCTGCCTGTCTGCCTGTCTGCCTGTCTGCCTGTCTGCCTGTCTGCCTGTCTGCCTGTCTGCCTGGCTGCCTGGCTGCCTGGCTGCCTGGCTGCCTGGCTGCCTGGCTGCCTGGCTGCCTGGCTGCCTGGCTGCCTGGCTGCCTGGCTGCCTGGCTGCCTGGCTGCCTGGCTGCCTGGCTGCCTGGCTGCCTGGCTGCCTGGCTGGCTGGCTGGCTGGCTGGCTGGCTGGCTGGCTGGCTGGCTGGCTGGCTGGCTGGCTGGCTGGCTGGCTGGCTGGCTGGCTGGCTGGCTGGCTGGCTGGCTGGCTGGCTGGCTGCTGGCTGGCTGGCTGGCTGGCTGGCTGGCTGGCTGGCTGGCTGGCTGGCTGGCTGCTGGCTGGCTGGCTGCTGGCTGGCTGGCTGCTGGCTGGCTGGCTGGCTGGCTGCTGGCTGGCTGGCTGGCTGGCTGGCTGGCTGGCTGGCTGGCTGGCTGGCTGCTGGCTGGCTGGCTGGCTGGCTGCTGGCTGGCTGGCTGGCTGGCTGGCTGGCTGGCTGGCTGGCTGGCTGGCTGGCTGGCTGGCTGGCTGGCTGGCTGGCTGGCTGCTGGCTGGCTGGCTGGCTGGCTGGCTGGCTGGCTGGGCTGGCTGGCTGGCTGGCTGGCTGGCTGGCTGGCTGGCTGGCTGGCTGGCTGGCTGGCTGGCTGGCTGGCTGGCTGGCTGGCTGGCTGGCTGGCTGGCTGGCTGGCTGGCTGGCTGGCTGGCTGGCTGGCTGGCTGGCTGGCTGGCTGGCTGGCTGGCTGGCTGCTGGCTGGCTGGCTGGCTGGCTGGCTGGCTGGCTGGCTGGCTGGCTGGCTGGCTGGCTGGCTGGCTGGCTGGCTGGCTGGCTGGCTGGCTGGCTGGCTGGCTGCTGGCTGGCTGTCTGGCTGTCTGGCTGTCTGGCTGTCTGGCTGTCTGGCTGTCTGGCTGTCTGGCTGTCTGGCTGTCTGGCTGTCTCTGGCTGTCTGGCTGTCTGGCTGTCTGGCTGTCTGGCTGTCTGGCTGTCTGGCTGTCTGGCTGTCTGGCTGTCTGGCTGTCTGGCTGTCTGGCTGTCTGGCTGTCTGGCTGTCTGGCTGTCTGGCTGTCTGGCTGTCTGGCTGTCTGGCTGTCTGGCTGTCTGGCTGTCTGGCTGTCTGGCTGTCTGGCTGTCTGGCTGTCTGGCTGTCTGGCTGTCTGGCTGTCTGGCTGTCTGCTGTCTGGCTGTCTGGCTGTCTGGCTGTCTGGCTGTCTGGCTGTCTGGCTGTCTGGCTGTCTGGCTGTCTGCTGTCTGGCTGTCTGGCTGTCTGGCTGTCTGGCTGTCTGGCTGTCTGCTGTCTGGCTGTCTGGCTGTCTGGCTGTCTGGCTGTCTGGCTGTCTGGCTGTCTGGCTGTCTGGCTGTCTGGCTGTCTGGCTGTCTGCTGTCTGGCTGTCTGGCTGTCTGGCTGTCTGGCTGTCTGGCTGTCTGGCTGTCTGGCTGTCTGGCTGTCTGGCTGTCTGGCTGTCTGGCTGTCTGGCTGTCTGGCTGTCTGGCTGTCTGGCTGTCTGGCTGTCTGGCTGTCTGGCTGTCTGGCTGTCTGGCTGTCTGGCTGTCTGGCTGTCTGGCTGTCTGGCTGTCTGGCTGTCTGGCTGTCTGGCTGTCTGGCTGTCTGGCTGTCTGGCTGTCTGGCTGTCTGGCTGTCTGGCTGTCTGCTGTCTGGCTGTCTGGCTGTCTGGCTGTCTGGCTGTCTGGCTGTCTGGCTGTCTGGCTGTCTGGCTGTCTGGCTGTCTGGCTGTCTGGCTGTCTGGCTGTCTGGCTGTCTGGCTGTCTGGCTGTCTGGCTGTCTGGCTGTCTGGCTGTCTGGCTGTCTGGCTGTCTGGCTGTCTGGCTGTCTGGCTGTCTGGCTGTCTGCTGTCTGGCTGTCTGGCTGTCTGGCTGTCTGGCTGTCTGGCTGTCTGGCTGTCTGGCTGTCTGGCTGTCTGGCTGTCTGGCTGTCTGGCTGTCTGGCTGTCTGGCTGTCTGGCTGTCTGGCTGTCTGGCTGTCCTGGCTGTCTGGCTGTCTGGCTGTCTGGCTGTCTGGCTGTCTGGCTGTCTGGCTGTCTGGCTGTCTGGCTGTCTGCTGTCTGGCTGTCTGGCTGTCTGGCTGTCTGGCTGTCTGCTGCTGCTGTCTGGCTGTCTGGCTGTCTGGCTGTCTGGCTGTCTGGCTGTCTGGCTGTCTGGCTGTCGGTCGGTCGTCGGTCGGTCGGTCGGTCGGTCGGTCGGTCGGTCGGTCGGTCGGTCGGTCGGTCGTCGGTCGGTCGGTCGGTCGGTCGGTCGGTCGGTCGGTCGGTCGGTCGGTCGGTCGGTCGGTCGGTCGGTCGGTCGGTCGGTCGGTCGGTCGGTCGGTCGGTCGGTCGGTCGGTCGGTCGGTCGGTCGGTCGGTCGGTCGGTCGTCGGTCGGTCGGTCGGTCGGTCGGTCGGTCGGTCGGTCGGACGGCCGGCTGCCGCCTGCCGGCCTGCCGGCCTGCCGGCTGCCGGCCTGCCGGCCTGCCGGCCTGCCGGCCTGCCGGCCTGCCGGCCTGCCGGCCTGCCGGTCTGCCGGTCTGCCGGTCTGCCGGTCTGCCGGTCTGCCGGTCTGCCGGTCTGCCGGTCTGCCGGTCTGCCGGTCTGCCGGTCTGCCGGTCTGCCGGTCTGCCGGTCTGCCGGTCTGCCGGTCTGCCGGTCTGCCGGTCTGCCGGTCTGCCGGTCTGCCGGTCTGCCGGTCTGCCGGTCTGCCGGTCTGCCGGTCTGCCGGTCTGCCGGTCTGCCGGTCTGCCGGTCTGCCGGTCTGCCGGTCTGCCGGTCTGCCGGTCTGCCGGTCTGCCGGTCTGCCGGTCTGCCGGTCTGCCGGTCTGCCGGTCTGCCGGTCTGCCGGTCTGCCGGTCTGCCGGTCTGCCGGTCTGCCGGTCTGCCGGTCTGCCGGTCTGCCGGTCTGCCGGTCTGCCGGTCTGCCGGTCTGCCGGTCTGCCGGTCTGCCGGTCTGCCGGTCTGCCGGTCTGCCGGTCTGCCGGTCTGCCGGTCTGCCGGTCTGCCGGTCTGCCGGTCTGCCGGTCTGCCGGTCTGCCGGTCTGCCGGTCTGCCGGTCTGCCGGTCTGCCGGTCTGCCGGTCTGCCGGTCTGCCGGTCTGCCGGTCTGCCGGTCTGCCGGTCTGCCGGTCTGCCGGTCTGCCGGTCTGCCGGTCTGCCGGTCTGCCGGTCTGCCGGTCTGCCGGTCTGCCGGTCTGCCGGTCTGCCGGTCTGCCGGTCTGCCGGTCTGCCGGTCTGCCGGTCTGCCGGTCTGCCGGTCTGCCGGTCTGCCGGTCTGCCGGTCTGCCGGTCTGCCGGTCTGCCGGTCTGCCGGTCTGCCGGTCTGCCGGTCTGCCGGTCTGCCGGTCTGCCGGTCTGCCGGTCTGCCGGTCTGCCGGTCTGCCGGTCTGCCGGTCTGCCGGTCTGCCGGTCTGCCGGTCTGCCGGTCTGCCGGTCTGCCGGTCTGCCGGTCTGCCGGTCTGCCGGTCTGCCGGTCTGCCGGTCTGCCGGTCTGCCGGTCTGCCGGTCTGCCGGTCTGCCGGTCTGCCGGTCTGCCGGTCTGCCGGTCTGCCGGTCTGCCGGTCTGCCGGTCTGCCGGTCTGCCGGTCTGCCGGTCTGCCGGTCTGCCGGTCTGCCGGTCTGCCGGTCTGCCGGTCTGCCGGTCTGCCGGTCTGCCGGTCTGCCGGTCTGCCGGTCTGCCGGTCTGCCGGTCTGCCGGTCTGCCGGTCTGCCGGTCTGCCGGTCTGCCGGTCTGCCGGTCTGCCGGTCTGCCGGTCTGCCGGTCTGCCGGTCTGCCGGTCTGCCGGTCTGCCGGTCTGCCGGTCTGCCGGTCTGCCGGTCTGCCGGTCTGCCGGTCTGCCGGTCTGCCGGTCTGCCGGTCTGCCGGTCTGCCGGTCTGCCGGTCTGCCGGTCTGCCGGTCTGCCGGTCTGCCGGTCTGCCGGTCTGCCGGTCTGCCGGTCTGCCGGTCTGCCGGTCTGCCGGTCTGCCGGTCTGCCGGTCTGCCGGTCTGCCGGTCTGCCGGTCTGCCGGTCTGCCGGTCTGCCGGTCTGCCGGTCTGCCGGTCTGCCGGTCTGCCGGTCTGCCGGTCTGCCGGTCTGCCGGTCTGCCGGTCTGCCGGTCTGCCGGTCTGCCGGTCTGCCGGTCTGCCGGTCTGCCGGTCTGCCGGTCTGCCGGTCTGCCGGTCTGCCGGTCTGCCGGTCTGCCGGTCTGCCGGTCTGCCGGTCTGCCGGTCTGCCGGTCTGCCGGTCTGCCGGTCTGCCGGTCTGCCGGTCTGCCGGTCTGCCGGTCTGCCGGTCTGCCGGTCTGCCGGTCTGCCGGTCTGCCGGTCTGCCGGTCTGCCGGTCTGCCGGTCTGCCGGTCTGCCGGTCTGCCGGTCTGCCGGTCTGCCGGTCTGCCGGTCTGCCGGTCTGCCGGTCTGCCGGTCTGCCGGTCTGCCGGTCTGCCGGTCTGCCGGTCTGCCGGTCTGCCGGTCTGCCGGTCTGCCGGTCTGCCGGTCTGCCGGTCTGCCGGTCTGCCGGTCTGCCGGTCTGCCGGTCTGCCGGTCTGCCGGTCTGCCGGTCTGCCGGTCTGCCGGTCTGCCGGTCTGCCGGTCTGCCGGTCTGCCGGTCTGCCGGTCTGCCGGTCTGCCGGTCTGCCGGTCTGCCGGTCTGCCGGTCTGCCGGTCTGCCGGTCTGCCGGTCTGCCGGTCTGCCGGTCTGCCGGTCTGCCGGTCTGCCGGTCTGCCGGTCTGCCGGTCTGCCGGTCTGCCGGTCTGCCGGTCTGCCGGTCTGCCGGTCTGCCGGTCTGCCGGTCTGCCGGTCTGCCGGTCTGCCGGTCTGCCGGTCTGCCGGTCTGCCGGTCTGCCGGTCTGCCGGTCTGCCGGTCTGCCGGTCTGCCGGTCTGCCGGTCTGCCGGTCTGCCGGTCTGCCGGTCTGCCGGTCTGCCGGTCTGCCGGTCTGCCGGTCTGCCGGTCTGCCGGTCTGCCGGTCTGCCGGTCTGCCGGTCTGCCGGTCTGCCGGTCTGCCGGTCTGCCGGTCTGCCGGTCTGCCGGTCTGCCGGTCTGCCGGTCTGCCGGTCTGCCGGTCTGCCGGTCTGCCGGTCTGCCGGTCTGCCGGTCTGCCGGTCTGCCGGTCTGCCGGTCTGCCGGTCTGCCGGTCTGCCGGTCTGCCGGTCTGCCGGTCTGCCGGTCTGCCAGTCTGCCAGTCTGCCGGTCTGCCGGTCTGCCGGTCTGCCGGTCTGCCGGTCTGTCTGTCTGTCTGTCTGTCTGTCTGTCTGTCTGTCTGTGTCTGTCTGTCTGTCTGTGTCTGTCTGTCTGTCTGTCTATCCGGCACCGCTCAGTTTATTCAGTTTCGAAGTCCCAGTTAATTCACGTGCTGAATTGGTGCGGATACCTCCATCCCGGTGATGCCAGCTAGCTATGCATAGGACATATGTGGGAGATGGGATAAGTCACCGACGCACCGGAGTTGGTGGGGCGGTGATCCCTTGACGGGTAATAGGTAATTATGTCCTATGCAGTTCCAGTTCCAGTCCAGTTAATTAGCGTGCTGAATTGGTGCGGATACCTCCATCCCGGAGATGCCAGCTAATCGTCCAGCGGAGCGGACGGGTTAGCACTAGTGATCTGCTATTTCTCAAAGGACTCTTCACATGCAAAATCAATTCTGCAGAACTCTTGGGGAAGTTGTATCTGTACACGTGCCTACCCGATCGATGCGCACGAGACCCGTCTTTGCCGAGAGTTTAGCCCGTGTCAGCACGGTCCACTCTGGTATAGTATGTCGTGTGACCAGAGAAACCAATATGTTCTTGGCCGAGATAAAATACGTCTTTTTCAGTCTTGATTTCATTACTTACAAAGGCCACGTGGCGAATTATATCAGCGACACGCCTCCACTACCTGACCACGTGGCGAATTACATCAGCGACACGCCTCCACTACCTGGCCATTCGTAGGGCACAGAACATCGTATTATTCATCGTGTTTTTATATGTATTTATATTTATGTTTTATATGGATTTGCATTCGTATTTTATTTCATTTGTATTTTATTCTTTATTTTTATTCACTTTTAATCTTAGTTGACTTCACCTGGCAGTGGGTGTGTCAGCCCGTTGGTGATAGGTATCAATACACAAATGTCAGATGGCTAATGGCTTGCACAGGCGCGAAGCACTGCCATTTCTTTGTCTGGACCCCAAACGAAACAAAATGTGCCAAACGAAACAAAATGTGAACGTATCTCTGCAGACTCAAATTTCACAGTGAAGATGGAAAACCTTTCGGCATTTTATATGGACTGCATAGTCCCATACATTAGAGACCCACGCCGGCTGCGAAGCATGTCATTCCGGGAGAGGAAAGGTTACAAGGGTAACGCCAAAGCGAGAGGCAAACAAAGAACCGCGGAGCAGATGTCAAAATAGCATATGGTGGTGATGTGCGGTATTCTCAGGTTTTAGTTTGGGAGGGCTATGATATATTTGTATCGTTTGTTTATCGTGATTCACATAATCACGTGATTTATTACTATATTAACATTCAAGCCATTCTCGCAACATCGTCGAATGTAATACTATAGAAGATCTTCAAAATTGAAAACGCGGAAAACATTTTATTATGTCTCCCGCTATACAATTTACCGAGGAGTCCCCTAGCCTTGCTATAATTGACGTTTGTTTAGTATATGTAGATGAAGTCGAGGGTTTTGTATATTTATTGTACATTTGAATGTTTATGGTTTGTGTATAATATGTATCAGGGGCGGAACTTTATATCTCTTTGGGAGGCCCCGAGCCCCCCAATGCTGAGTTGAGCCCTCCCAATGGTGCTCCGGTCCCCCCAATGTTTTCCAAAATTTGTGCCCCTCTAAAATTGCAAGGACCCGTATAGATTGTTCTGTTTTGCATTTTGCGTATTTCATCATATCAAGATGTGATTCCATCTGAGGAGTATTCCATCTTAGAAGCATACGAGCATTGCGATTCCATCTGCGACTGCTTTTCGATTATGATTTAATGGGTAAGTTGGATTCTCTTCTGCTAACAAGTCCGTAGATACAAGGTTCAAACGTTCAGATTAGCGAATAGCGGAGGTGGAGCATGACGAATTAGCGATCGGAGTGCTCTATTTAAATGGTGTTCAATGGAATTTGTTATAAATTTATTGTTTCCCTGAAACAAGGTTGATATTTTATGCCGCCTTTTTGGCTCTCTGGTATTGCAATATCCTAAATATCCAACATCCATGCTAAAATAATAGTTTGATCCGGAGGAACATCGAGGGGATCGTGCCATCAAAGGGGCAAGGGCATCGGGTCTGGAGTCATCGTGGCCAGGGGGGCTAGGGGTCCATGGCTCTTCCAGGAGGTTAACCGAGGTCGGCCTGAGGGGGTCCTTGGTTGACCAAACGAACCCTCGGTCAGCATGAGCGAGCCTCGTTGGGCCTGGAGGGGAGCTCGGTCGATCTGAGGGGGCACTCCGTCGACTTGAGGGAGCCCTTCGTCCACCCGAGGGGGTTCCAGTCGGCCTAAGGAGCCATTGTTTGGCCTGAGGGTTCCCCTGCCCGCCTGATCGGCCTGATGGCCCTCGGTCGGCTTGAGGGAACCTCGGCCGGCTTGAGGGAACCTCGGCCGGCTTGAGGGAACCTCGGTCGGCTTGAGGGGCCCTTGGTTGGCCTCAGGGGTGTCCAGTCGGACTGACGAGCTCTGTTTCGGCCTGCGGAGGGGGGGGGGGGGGGGCTCTGTCGGCCTGGAGGGGTCCTCGGTCGGCCTGGGTGGGAGCTCGGTTGGCCTGAGGGACCCTCGATCGGCTTGAGGGAACCTCGGCCGGCTTGAGCGGGCCCTTGGTCGGTCTGAGGAGCTTTGTTCGGCCTAAGGTTTTTTTTTGTCGGCCTGAGGGACCCTTTGTCGGCTTGA
Source organism: Chirona hameri (assembly GCA_036785665.1). Classification (NCBI taxonomy): domain Eukaryota; kingdom Metazoa; phylum Arthropoda; class Thecostraca; order Balanomorpha; family Balanidae; genus Chirona; species Chirona hameri. The sequence goes on from JAXIVJ010005508.1 coordinate 19,470, forward strand.
GGGTACCTCAGACGGCCTGAGTGGCCCTCGGTATACCTGAGGGGACCTCGGTCGGCGTGAGGGGCCCTGAGTGGGCCTAAGGAGCCCTCAGTTGGCCTGAGTGGCTCTCGCTTAGCCTGAGTGGCCCTCGGTCTGCCTGAGTGGCCCTCGGTCTGCCTGAGTGGGCCCTCGGTATGCCTGAGGGGACCTCAGTCGGCGTGAGGGGCCCTCGGTCAGCTTGAGGGGGCCTTCAATTGGTCTGATGAATCCTCGGTCGGCCTGAGTGACTCTCGTTCGGTCTGAAGGGACCTCAGCCAGCTTGAAGTTTGTTTTCGGTCCGAGGGTTCCTTGGTCGGCCTGAGGGGCTCTCAGGCGGCCTGAATGGGCCCTTTGTCTGCCTAAGGGGGTCCTCTGGCGGCCTCAGGCGGCTCTCGGTCGGCTTGAAGGGCCCTCGGTCGTCTTAGTCGACTTGAAAAAGGCCCTTTTTCGGCCTAAGGTGCCTTCGGTCAGTTTCAGGAGGTGCTTTTACGGCCTGAGGGGCCTTCGGTCAGCTTGAGGAGGCCTTCGGTTGGCCTGAGGGGCCCTCAGTCGGCCTGATTGGCCCTCGGTCGGCCTAAAGGGGTCCCTAGTGTGCCTGTGGGACTTTTCTGTTGGCCTTAGGGGACTCTCGGTCGACTTGAGGGTCCCTTGGTCGGCTTGAGGGGGCCCTTGGTCGGCCTGAATGAGAACTCAGTCGGCCTGAGGGGGCCATCGGTCGGCTCGAGTGGCTCTTGCCAGGCCGGCCTGAGCGGGCCCCAGGCTGGTCTTAGAGGGCCATTGTCTAGGCCGGAAAAAAAACCGGCGGTCTGAGAGGGGCCTCAGTTGGTTTGATACAGTATTTTCCAGGCCTTAGAGCTTTAGGCTCCTTGTCGTTCTGAAATGACCTTTGTCATGCCTGAGAGAACCCCATGCCTGTCTGAAAGGCCTGTTTACCAGTTTGAAAGGACCCTTAATCGTCCAAGGGGGGACTTTTCCGGCCTAAGAATGCCCTAAGTCCCTAAGAGAGGACCCTCCGCGTCTTTGAGGGGATCATCGGTCGACCAGAGATGACCACCGTCTGTTCTGAGAGGGCCTTACGCTTGTCTAAGAGGGCCATTGTCAGACCTAAGAGGGCCCTGTGCAAGTCTGAGAAAGCTCTCGGCCATTCTGGAGAGCCATTAAACGGGCTGAGAGAGCCATTGGTCGGTCGGAAGCAGTCTTGCAGACTCGGAGTCGTAATCTTAGTCTATTGAAGTCGATATTTTTTGCCGGAGTCGGAGTAAGTTAAATTTTGCCGATTCCGTCTGGCATGTGAAAATTATGTATGATGAACGTGTTTTTCAGATGCATTCTTAAAGGGATATTGCCACCTCCGGAGGATTTCTCAAAAGCAACGGAAATTAATGGTGGGGATCAACAATCATGCATGCTCAAGCTCAAACTTGCTCCTGCAGCACCTAAAGCAGTGTATCGGCAAAACATTTTGTATTTATTTCTGACTCCAAAACGTTGGTCCCAGCTGTGCTCAGTACTAGATTCATGATGACCGCTCTCATCCAGTTTGACTGTGGTATTGGCGCCCGCCCCAAGCCGGAGCGTACGAATTCGCCGAGACTTGACCTTGATAAGTCTATCTGTGTTATAAGGTATAGGTCACATAACTCCTACGGTCCCAAAGTCGAGCCATAGCAATTCTTGCTGTTTTATTATGAAAGAGGCTAAGGTAATTGAAAATATAATTAACTGCATACACTTTTTAATTGTAAAGTGCACTGACGGAATGGTGCAGATGTAGTGTTTGCAACATTCAGAAGAAAATAACAGTCTGCAAAGAACTAAGAAGTGATTCTAAATAGTGATGTGGCGACTCCAACTTTACGAATGCTTGGCAAGCATGACTGGTGCAAATGTATTTTTGGATCTAATGGGGGGAATTTCGCGGGAACCAAATTTTGCAGGTGAAATCGGACACGCTTAATCGACCGATACACACCAAATACTCCATATTGGCTTGCGAGGTGGCAATGTCCCTTTAATTGGCCACCGATGGCGATAATTTAACATTTACGGCTTCAAAATTGTGTTGCTGTCCTTAAAAAAATGTTATGACCAGTCAGTGTTTACCTATCAACTTCAGTTAAGTAATTTTTCAATTTTATGGTCTGAAACAAGGAAATTGGAGAAGAAAAAAGTGGGTATTTTTCCTTGTATGAAACGGACAAAATAGTTCCACAATTGTAATAATTGTAATAGTTTTATAATACGTATATTATACAATAATTATACACTACATACACATATATATAGTATTGGACGTTTAGTTTCAACTTGAGCATTCGGCCGTTGGCCCCCCCCAACCGATTTCATAAAGTTCCACCACTCTCTGCACGTCTCTGCACGTGCACGTCTCTGCACGTGCGCAAGTGCGCACCCCTTTTTGTATCTCAGAAACTACTTGCCCGATTGAGTTGAAATTTGCTGTGGTGTCAGGCAATAGTACTAGGAAAGCAGCACCCTTATGCGTGCGCACTGCGCATACCAACCTCACCATACATTTCCTTCGAGCTCGCTCGTTCATCGCCAACTACGGCGCCATACTGGTTATTATTGTTATTGAAGAAAAAATCCTTTGGTGATTTTGCGTACCGTTCGCAGTATCTATTTACTTATGCCTTTACTGGCAATGTTGGGGTTGTAATATTAATAATTGGGGTTGTAATTTTTGAGGATGCAGTTGTAGCTACAACCCCAAAAGTATATAAAGTTCCACCCATGCTGACACTACACATGCCAATAATACAGTCAGGCTACCTATTTATGATATGTGGAAATCGAACGAACAAATCGGTTCGGTATCGGTTGGTTCAGTTTATTTGTCAATGAACGTCTGGCCTCTATGCGTAATTGCTTTGTCTGTTATTTGCACACTTCGACGGAAAAAAGTTACTTATTGTATTTTGTTTTGCTTTTTGTTAGAATAAGGCCGCATCAACCCATTCGGACAATTGCGCAGCCAACTTATTGTATGTTACGTAGGCAATCTCTGTCTGCCTTCATGCTCAATGTCTGGTAGTAAAACACTTAAACCTGGAGCAGGAAAAGGCAACACTTAACTTACGAGTTTTAAATCATGAGTGTTACGAGAGCACAGATCAACGCCAACGAAAACAGCACAACATCAGGGACTATTGACAGCACAACATGGGAGACAGCACAGCTTGGGAGACGGTCAATGACAGCACAACATAAGGGAGACGGTGAATGACATCATGACATAAGGGCTGCAGTAGAATATAACCGCTTGGCGTTTATTGATATTACATAACTATACTCTAGCTTAATTACAATTATGACTCATGTGCGCTGTGTGGCGCATAAGTTGGTCCGTGTCCCCCCCCCCCCCCGTCTCCGACGCCCATGACCATAGGAAACGTAGCTGCTTGGATTCTACGTACCCAATATGTTGGAAGAGTTCTGAGTTCATGCTACACAGTTTACCGCAGAATACAGGTGACTGATCAAAGAGGTAATTGGAATTTCATGCTAATATCTTCCGTGTCACGATTTGGTCTTCGGACGAATCAGACGAGGAAGAGACGTGTTTCATTTGCTCACAGATGATGCCGACTGGAAGGCCTTGGAGTATGTGCCAGGGCTCCTCGCCGGTGGCTGGCATGGGAATGACCTTGAGGCATGTTTCCGGCGTCCAGGTGGAATTAACATAAGACAGGCATTACTGGACACCAGGTGGAATTAACATAAGACAGGCATTACTGGACATCAGGGTGGCCCCAATGACACATTTTCGTCGGTGAAAGCTTGCCAATTGACACGGCGTTCTTCTTTAGGCCAATCACAAGTATGACAAATTTAATTTCGATCCTTTGAGTTTTGGTCCCCCCGGGCCTCCGTAAGTTGTTGACCCCTACCCAAAAGGTCAAAAATCAAAGTCGTCGTACATACCTCCGCGTGTGCTCATTTAAAAGCTCTTGTTGAGTAGAGTAAACTTTAATTCAGTCGAAATGCTCTAAATTCAAGTTTCCGTTCTATGAGACATAAACAGAGCCCAAAACCAAGCCTTCAATAGAGCTCTATTGAAGGCTTGCTTTTGGGCTCTATTTATAACTCATAGACAATGGCGGCGCCACCATAGGGACAGGGGTGGCAGACTGCCACCCTTGCCGTGACACTGGGGCGCCACCATAGGGACAGGGGTGGCAGACTGCCACCCCTGCCGTGACACTGGGGCGCCACCATAGGGACAGGGGTGGCAGACTGCCATCCCTCCCGTGACACTGGAGTGGCATTGCCACCCCTAAAATTTAGGCCACCGTCAAAATTGTAGTGGTGCTGTTTTGCCAAATGTGTGGATTCCGGCCGCTGCCGCACATATGGAACGTCGGCCAATGCAAATCTTAATCACGTTAGCCTATATTGCTATTCAAACTATACTATCTAGTCATGACCATAATATTCGCCAATTGGACCGAAACTTTCGCTCTGTATCGGGTAATCTAACTTGACTTATCTAACCGAGAGCACGGCAATGCAACAGCTGTGCCGGCGCCACTGGGCGGGACAGGACAGGGCGGGACAGGGCGGGACGGGACAGGACAGGATAGGACAGGACAGGACAGGACAGGACAGGACAGGACAGGACAGGACAGGACAGGACAGGACAGGACAGGACAGGACAGGACAGGACGGGACAGGACAGGACAGGACAGGACAGGACAGGACAGGACAGGACAGGACAGGACAAGCCAGAGGTGGAGCAGGGCAAGACAGATGGTAAGGCAGGGCAGGGCAGGGCAGGGCAGAGGCAGGCCAGGGCACAGACAGGGCAAGTCAGACGCGTAATATTTCAATAACAATAAAACAAATGTCAACTCATGCACTGCCGGGGTTCGCGCCAACCACACACTGCCGGGGGGATAGCCGCCCCGCCCCCTAATATCTCGAAAACCACACGGCGTAGCGATAAGCTGAAAACGGCGTTGGATAACTCGAGACAGCCTCTATGGAAAGCATACCGGCCATTTTTAGGGTTAAGTCAATATTGAGGTCACCAAAGATCATCAAAGGTCACATTTCTGCTATAATTATATGGGTGTTATTAACAAAACCGTCATATCGATAAGGACAGAGGCATAGACAATGTCAGGGGCATAGCGGGGGATATGTGACAGGTCTCATCCAAATTGACCTAAGGTCAATAGTTAGGTCAGCAGAAGCCATTGAATTAGAAACATTCTAAAAATCGCCGAATTGTTTTTAAGGCATAACTTTGGACAACAGCTTGATAGAGTAAAACGGAGGTCACCATTGTGTTTGTCTCGTTGAGATGCATCGAATGCAATTTTGGGTGACCTAGTTAGGTCATATAACAAAATTGACTTGACCTGAGGTCAGGTCCAGGTGAGGTAAAAGTCAACCTTTGCATTATTTGATTCGTGTCGACAAGCCAAATACAATGGTGAAAATAGCATTGCTCTATCTTAATTTGGTAAAGAGTTATTGAAGACAAATCATACGTGACCTGGGGGTCACCTGAGTTGACCTCGTAGAGGTCAAAGAACATATATTTGACATAGTGTTTTTAATTTGGCACAGGAGTGGTGGATCTGGTGAAAACTGGTCAAATTTAGCCTTTTCCTATGTATTTATACGTGTTTTCATTTTTCCCCATTGACATAATGGGGAGGTCACGAAATCGATCGGACCTTAGGTCATCGATATACAAACAAAAATAGGGATAAAAAAGTGTAGGTACTTATCAACTGATGACATCCTGTGAGTTTTAAACCGTTTGATCAATCGCTTTGGCTGTGGCACGACCGCAAACTTTTGTGGATGTGGGGTCACTTGACTTGACCTGGTGGCCTGACCTGAGTTGACCTGATGTCAGAAATTTTACACCATGTGGGTAATTTATGTCAAAACAGCTGTGCCAAATTTGGCGGCACTGCGCTCTGCCGTGTTTCCGCTATTCACGAAACACTGGAGGAGGCGGAAATCAACCCCAGGCAGTGCGCGTATTAAACCTGCATGTTTATATCAATTACGAAATTATAACGAAATACTTCGACTTTATTCGGTATTTAACCTCTACCCACCGCAACATTCAAACTTTGCCTTGTATACGCATTTGTTCTCCTAATTCCTGTTTAACGTACTAAGTTCCAATGTTATAAGTACTTACAGAAGCTATGATTATACTTTAAACCTTCGCCAGTGCAGGAGGGGGGGGGGGGGATGATACCCCCTCAGTTTTTTCGGGAATAACTCGCGTAGATATCAACTGATTGTGATGCAACTTGCAGTACCCTACTTTTGAACAATTTTACACATACTCTGAAAATTTAGAATATGTAACTCATATGACCTCAGACCTATGACCGGTTTCAGGCGCAACTGGCGTCCCGTAGTATCGATCCGTGTAACTTGTGCAGTTTCCGAGTGTTTGTTGTTCAGGAGCATATATGCACAGGTATTTCCAGGTGACAGTTGTGGTTTCCACTGATATTGTGATTTGTGACCTCGATGGACCTTTTCAGAGGTCAACCAATGACACTGAGTCACTGACCTCCGATGACATGAGATGACTTTTGGCTTCTGGCAGTTTCTAGGACATTTTGTGACGCTGATTTCAAATCTGGGACCCATTTTACATAATTATATGTTCCAATGGGGTCATGCACTTCCACAGGTCAACCGAGGTCACTGACTTCCGATGACCTGACATGACCTTTTTGGAATTTGGCAGTTTATAGGACATTTAATGACGCTGATTTCAAATTTGGCACCCATTAAGCATAATCATATGCTCATTCACGATTCTAGCTCGATTAAATTCATTTTTACGCATTTACAATTTTGATGACTTTTGGGTCATTGACATGACCTCAGAGGTCACCTAATGACCCGGGACCTTAGAATTGGATGTCTCCACTCGTCACAGGTAACACGCTCGTTTTTTAATCAAAGCTCTAGCTCAATTAGGGGAGAAACACCAAGGGGTGTACCCCCCCCCCGCCCCCTAATATCTCGAAAACCACACGGCGTAGCGATAAGCTGAAAACGGCGTTGGATAACTCGAGACAGCCTCTATGGAAAGCATACCGGCCATTTTTAGGGTTAAGTCAATATTGAGGTCACCAAAGATCATCAAAGGTCACATTTCTGCTATAATTATATGGGTGTTATTAACAAAACCGTCATATCGATAAGGACAGAGGCATAGACAATGTCAGGGGCATAGCGGGGGATATGTGACAGGTCTCATCCAAATTGACCTAAGGTCAATAGTTAGGTCAGCAGAAGCCATTGAATTAGAAACATTCTAAAAATCGCCGAATTGTTTTTAAGGCATAACTTTGGACAACAGCTTGATAGAGTAAAACGGAGGTCACCATTGTGTTTGTCTCGTTGAGATGCATCGAATGCAATTTTGGGTGACCTAGTTAGGTCATATAACAAAATTGACTTGACCTGAGGTCAGGTCCAGGTGAGGTAAAAGTCAACCTTTGCATCATTTGATTCGTGTCGACAAGCCAAATACAATGGTGAAAATAGCATTGCTCTATCTTAATTTGGTAAAGAGTTATTGAAGACAAATCATACGTGACCTGGGGGTCACCTGAGTTGACCTCGTAGAGGTCAAAGAACATACATTTGACATAGTGTTTTTAATTTGGCACAGGAGTGGTGGATCTGGTGAAAACTGGTCAAATTTAGCCTTTTCCTATGTATTTATACGTGTTTTCATTTTTCCCCATTGACATAATGGGGAGGTCACGAAATCGATCGGACCTTAGATCATCGATATACAAACAAAAATAGGGATAAAAAAGTGTAGGTACTTATCAACTGATGACATCCTGTGAGTTTTAAACCGTTTGATCAATCGCTTTGGCTGTGGCACGACCGCAAACTTTTGTGGATGTGGGGTCACTTGACTTGACCTGGTGGCCTGACCTGAGTTGACCTGATGTCAGAAATTTTACACCATGTGGGTAATTTATGTCAAAACAGCTGTGCCAAATTTGGCGGCACTGCGCTCTGCCGTGTTTCCGCTATTCACGAAACACTGGAGGAGGCGGAAATCAACCCCAGGCAGTGCGCGTATTAAACCTGCATGTTTATATCAATTACGAAATTATAACGAAATACTTCGACTTTATTCGGTATTTAACCTCTACCCACCGCAACATTCAAACTTTGCCTTGTATACGCATTTGTTCTCCTAATTCCTGTTTAACGTACTAAGTTCCAATGTTATAAGTACTTACAGAAGCTATGATTATACTTTAAACCTTCGCCAGTGCAGGAGGGGGGGGGGGGATGATACCCCCTCAGTTTTTCGGGAATAACTCGCGTAAATATCAACTGATTGTGATGCAACTTTCAGTACCCTACTTTTGAACAATTTTACACATACTCTGAAAATTTAGAATATGTAACTCATATGACCTCAGACCTATGACCGGTTTCAGGCGCAACTGGCGTCCCGTAGTATCGATCCGTGTAACTTGTGCAGTTTCCGAGTGTTTGTTGTTCAGGAGCATATATGCACAGGTATTTCCAGGTGACAGTTGTGGTTTCCACTGATATTGTGATTTGTGACCTCGATGGACCTTTTCAGAGGTCAACCAATGACACTGAGTCACTGACCTCCGATGACATGAGATGACTTTTGGCTTCTGGCAGTTTCTAGGACATTTTGTGACGCTGATTTCAAATCTGGGACCCATTTTACATAATTATATGTTCCAATGGGGTCATGCACTTCCACAGGTCAACCGAGGTCACTGACTTCCGATGACCTGACATGACCTTTTTGGAATTTGGCAGTTTATAGGACATTTAATGACGCTGATTTCAAATTTGGCACCCATTAAGCATAATCATATGCTCATTCACGATTCTAGCTCGATTAAATTCATTTTTACGCATTTACAATTTTGATGACTTTTGGGTCATTGACATGACCTCAGAGGTCACCTAATGACCCGGGACCTTAGAATTGGATGTCTCCACTCGTCACAGGTAACACGCTCGTTTTTTAATCAAAGCTCTAGCTCAATTAGGGGAGAAACGCCAAGGGGTGTACCCCCCCCCCCCCCTGCACGGTCACGCAGTGATCGGACGCTGCACGGGCGAGGGTTAATGGACGGTCACGCAGTGATCGGACGCTGCACGGGCGAGGGTTAATGGACGGTCACGCAGTGATCGGACGCTGCACGGGCGAGGGTTAAACAAAGAACGCTGCACGGGCGAGGGTTAAACAAAGAACGCTGCACGGGCGAGGGTTAAACAAAGAACGCTGCACGGGCGAGGGTTAAACAAAGAACGCTGCACGGGCGAGGGTTAAACAAAGAACGCTGCACGGGCGAGGGTTAAACAAAGAACGCTGCACGGGCGAGGGTTAAACAAAGAACGCTGCACGGGCGAGGGTTAAACAAAGAACGCTGCACGGGCGAGGGTTAAACAAAGAACGCTGCACGGGCGAGGGTTAAACAAAGAACGCTGCACGGGCGAGGGTTAAACAAAGAACGCTGCACGGGCGAGGGTTAAACAAAGAACGCTGCACGGGCGAGGGTTAAACAAAGAACGCTGCACGGGCGAGGGTTAAACAAAGAACGCTGCACGGGCGAGGGTTAAACAAAGAACGCTGCACGGGCGAGGGTTAAACAAAGAACGCTGCACGGGCGAGGGTTAAACAAAGAACGCTGCACGGGCGAGGGTTAAACAAAGAACGCTGCACGGGCGAGGGTTAATGGACGGTCACGCAGTGATCGGACGCTGCACGGGCGAGGGTTAAACAAAGAACGCTGCACGGGCGAGGGTTAAACAAAGAACGCTGCACGGGCGAGGGTTAAACAAAGAACGCTGCACGGGCGAGGGTTAAACAAAGAACGCTGCACGGGCGAGGGTTAAACAAAGAACGCTGCACGGGCGAGGGTTAAACAAAGAACGCTGCACGGGCGAGGGTTAAACAAAGAACGCTGCACGGGCGAGGGTTAAACAAAGAACGCTGCACGGGCGAGGGTTAAACAAAGAACGCTGCACGGGCGAGGGTTAAACAAAGAACGCTGCACGGGCGAGGGTTAATGGACGGTCACGCAGTGATCGGACGCTGCACGGGCGAGGGTTAAACAAAGAACGCTGCACGGGCGAGGGTTAAACAAAGAACGCTGCACGGGCGAGGGTTAAACAAAGAACGCTGCACGGGCGAGGGTTAATGGACGGTCACGCAGTGATCGGACGCTGCACGGGCGAGGGTTAAACAAAGAACGCTGCACGGGCGAGGGTTAAACAAAGAACGCTGCACGGGCGAGGGTTAAACAAAGAACGCTGCACGGGCGAGGGTTAAACAAAGAACGCTGCACGGGCGAGGGTTAAACAAAGAACGCTGCACGGGCGAGGGTTAAACAAAGAACGCTGCACGGGCGAGGGTTAAACAAAGAACGCTGCACGGGCGAGGGTTAAACAAAGAACGCTGCACGGGCGAGGGTTAAACAAAGAACGCTGCACGGGCGAGGGTTAAACAAAGAACGCTGCACGGGCGAGGGTTAAACAAAGAACGCTGCACGGGCGAGGGTTAAACAAAGAACGCTGCACGGGCGAGGGTTAAACAAAGAACGCTGCACGGGCGAGGGTTAAACAAAGAACGCTGCACGGGCGAGGGTTAAACAAAGAACGCTGCACGGGCGAGGGTTAAACAAAGAACGCTGCACGGGCGAGGGTTAAACAAAGAACGCTGCACGGGCGAGGGTTAAACAAAGAACGCTGCACGGGCGAGGGTTAAACAAAGAACGCTGCACGGGCGAGGGTTAAACAAAGAACGCTGCACGGGCGAGGGTTAAACAAAGAACGCTGCACGGGCGAGGGTTAAACAAAGAACGCTGCACGGGCGAGGGTTAAACAAAGAACGCTGCACGGGCGAGGGTTAAACAAAGAACGCTGCACGGGCGAGGGTTAAACAAAGAACGCTGCACGGGCGAGGGTTAAACAAAGAACGCTGCACGGGCGAGGGTTAAACAAAGAACGCTGCACGGGCGAGGGTTAAACAAAGAACGCTGCACGGGCGAGGGTTAAACAAAGAACGCTGCACGGGCGAGGGTTAAACAAAGAACGCTGCACGGGCGAGGGTTAAACAAAGAACGCTGCACGGGCGAGGGTTAAACAAAGAACGCTGCACGGGCGAGGGTTAAACAAAGAACGCTGCACGGGCGAGGGTTAAACAAAGAACGCTGCACGGGCGAGGGTTAAACAAAGAACGCTGCACGGGCGAGGGTTAAACAAAGAACGCTGCACGGGCGAGGGTTAAACAAAGAACGCTGCACGGGCGAGGGTTAAACAAAGAACGCTGCACGGGCGAGGGTTAAACATAGAACGCTGCACGGGCGAGGGTTAAACATAGAACGCTGCACGGGCGAGGGTTAAACAAAGAACGCTGCACGGGCGAGGGTTAAACAAAGAACGCTGCACGGGCGAGGGTTAAACAAAGAACGCTGCACGGGCGAGGGTTAAACAAAGAACGCTGCACGGGCGAGGGTTAAACAAAGAACGCTGCACGGGCGAGGGTTAAACAAAGAACGCTGCACGGGCGAGGGTTAAACAAAGAACGCTGCACGGGCGAGGGTTAAACAAAGAACGCTGCACGGGCGAGGGTTAAACAAAGAACGCTGCACGGGCGAGGGTTAAACAAAGAACGCTGCACGGGCGAGGGTTAAACAAAGAACGCTGCACGGGCGAGGGTTAAACAAAGAACGCTGCACGGGCGAGGGTTAAACAAAGAACGCTGCACGGGCGAGGGTTAAACAAAGAACGCTGCACGGGCGAGGGTTAAACAAAGAACGCTGCACGGGCGAGGGTTAAACAAAGAACGCTGCACGGGCGAGGGTTAAACAAAGAACGCTGCACGGGCGAGGGTTAAACAAAGAACGCTGCACGGGCGAGGGTTAAACAAAGAACGCTGCACGGGCGAGGGTTAAACAAAGAACGCTGCACGGGCGAGGGTTAAACAAAGAACGCTGCACGGGCGAGGGTTAAACAAAGAACGCTGCACGGGCGAGGGTTAAACAAAGAACGCTGCACGGGCGAGGGTTAAACAAAGAACGCTGCACGGGCGAGGGTTAAACAAAGAACGCTGCACGGGCGAGGGTTAAACATAGAACGCTGCACGGGCGAGGGTTAAACATAGAACGCTGCACGGGCGAGGGTTAAACAAAGAACGCTGCACGGGCGAGGGTTAAACAAAGAACGCTGCACGGGCGAGGGTTAAACAAAGAACGCTGCACGGGCGAGGGTTAAACAAAGAACGCTGCACGGGCGAGGGTTAAACAAAGAACGCTGCACGGGCGAGGGTTAAACAAAGAACGCTGCACGGGCGAGGGTTAAACAAAGAACGCTGCACGGGCGAGGGTTAAACAAAGAACGCTGCACGGGCGAGGGTTAAACAAAGAACGCTGCACGGGCGAGGGTTAAACAAAGAACGCTGCACGGGCGAGGGTTAAACAAAGAACGCTGCACGGGCGAGGGTTAAACAAAGAACGCTGCACGGGCGAGGGTTAAACAAAGAACGCTGCACGGGCGAGGGTTAAACAAAGAACGCTGCACGGGCGAGGGTTAAACAAAGAACGCTGCACGGGCGAGGGTTAAACAAAGAACGCTGCACGGGCGAGGGTTAAACATAGAACGCTGCACGGGCGAGGGTTAAACATAGAACGCTGCACGGGCGAGGGTTAAACAAAGAACGCTGCACGGGCGAGGGTTAAACAAAGAACGCTGCACGGGCGAGGGTTAAACAAAGAACGCTGCACGGGCGAGGGTTAAACAAAGAACGCTGCACGGGCGAGGGTTAAACAAAGAACGCTGCACGGGCGAGGGTTAAACAAAGAACGCTGCACGGGCGAGGGTTAAACAAAGAACGCTGCACGGGCGAGGGTTAAACAAAGAACGCTGCACGGGCGAGGGTTAAACAAAGAACGCTGCACGGGCGAGGGTTAAACAAAGAACGCTGCACGGGCGAGGGTTAAACAAAGAACGCTGCACGGGCGAGGGTTAAACAAAGAACGCTGCACGGGCGAGGGTTAAACAAAGAACGCTGCACGGGCGAGGGTTAAACAAAGAACGCTGCACGGGCGAGGGTTAAACAAAGAACGCTGCACGGGCGAGGGTTAAACATAGAACGCTGCACGGGCGAGGGTTAATGGACGAGCGCCTGAACAAATATTTCTTATTGGACGAGCCGAAGGCGTGTTCAATAAGAAATTTGTCAGGCGCGAGTCCTTTAAATATTTTATCATGCAACTGTTCGCCCGATCCAATAATCCAATAATTCATGACCAAATATGGTATGATCCAATAACAAAGGTGTTATTGGATCTTGTAGTGTGTAGAGTCCATTATCACTCCCGGCGTTTTTCCCATTGGCTTCAGCATTACGATCGATAAACACATGCATTTATTGATACAATTTGTGTAACACGTGCTGAATAGGAAACAGTCTCTCAGTTGCATAATAATTGCTAATTATAAATCGTCTACCATCTGAAAAAAACGCGATACATAGTTAATTCATAGTGCGGTGCTAGTAATAATTTATGGTTCCGGTATCAAAATCATATGTGCAAAACATATTTGAAGAACTTGCAAAAATGCATATCAGCTAAATAATAACACAAAAATAAGACGAAATGTGTTGGGTTTTAATCTTGTTTGGCGCGCGGTCTATATTAGCATTTATACTTCCGTGACATTTTTCCCAGTAGAGGATACATGCGTACTTACTCAATACATTTTGCCACCCCTGGCAAAAATCCGTGGCACCGCCCCTGCTCATAGAACGCAAACTTGAATTTAGAGCATTTCGACTGAATTAGAGCTTATTCTACTCGACAAGAACTTTCAAATAAGTACACGCGGAGGTCTGTACAACGACTTTGATTGTTTACCTTTTGGGTAGGGGTCAACAACTTACGGAGACCCGGGGGGATCCAAACTCAAAGATCGAAATTAAATTTGACATACTTGTTATTGACCCAGAGAAGAACGCCGTGTCAATTAGCAAGCTTGCACCGACGAAAAAGTGTTTTCTTTTGGGGACACCCTACTGGACATTCATTAGAATACGAGCTGCAATTTCCGCGCCCAGGGAACGCATGTAAAAGATGGGTTGTGAAGTTACGTTTTTATATAAATTAGGTATGATATAAATTATTTAAATGCTCGACTTCTTAGCTGCTCGAGTTGTGTAGGCAATTGATGGTTGATATGCGTTGGTGCGTAGTCGGGGGGTAGTTCAGGAAGGTTTCCATGGCGGGGCAGGTAGTCATGAGTGCAATACTCGGCAGTCTGATATATGTTCTTTCGATGAAATGTAAGTATATTTTTGTGAGATCAAGTGATTTGGGGCCACATCATACGGAAGTTAAATGGTCGAAATTGAGAGACGTAACATTTCATCTTTAAAGGGAATAATAGTTCACCTTTAACATGGGGTTTTGCAATGAGATAGCAGATTTATAGAGCAGATCGAACAATGGGTTGTGTGCACAAATTAGCTCCCTACGTTAAGTAATTTCGACACTGGATTTGTTTGCCCCTTTTAGAAGACAAAGTTTCATTTTCCCGAAACCTCTTCGGTAGTCATACCCTGAAACTTCGTCATATACCCGCTGACGTCAGAATTGTGTCATACGCAGAATCGAACGTCATACGCCGCAAACTAGCCGGAACCATTGCCATTAGTACCAATGCCAACCATTGCCAGTAGTGCCAACCATTGCCAATAGTACCAGGGGCGTCGCCACCAGGATAATAGAACAACGGGTAGAACAGTAAGGAATGCAACGCCCAAATGAATTAGACAAGATATAATTTTTATCGTATTTTGTTGTGTCTATTATAAATTAAAGGTATTGTTTGCTACTAATAAATTGTATTTCCATAGATTATATCTTTATTTATTGAATTAAACGCCAGCAAATATACGAAGTAGTAGTCAAAGTAGTGTATTTGCAGTACATGTAGTAGCATTTGGAAGCGGACATATTAAATTATACTACGAAGTAGTAGTCGAAGTAGTGTATATGTCATTACCTGTAGTAGCATTTGGAAGCGGTCAGGGGTCATTCCGACATTTTTTAACCCCCAAGCCCATTTAACCCTCGCCCTACGGGAGCTTTTTTCACCTTCGCCCTACGGGGGGGGGGGGGCTGACAGGCCCCCCCTGTTAACTTCCAAACCAAGCAACGTAAAGCAATGCGGTAAGCGCCAGCATGTTGCCTGTCATAAGAAGAATCTAACAGTATGCGATTTGTAGGTTTCAGGTCAACGGGTGACCTTCCAGGTCAAGTGAATGACCTCGGATTTACCACGTCCAGAACAGCGATTTTGCTCTTCAGAAAACCTCAAAATTAGAAATTTATAAATGTAAATAAAAAGGCATGTTCCTAGACCAGTTTTGGCTCAGAAATACAGAAAAGGTAATTATTTGTTCGTATCTTGTCCAAAAAAGTCAAAAAGTTATTTTTAAAAATGACGTCATCAGTTTCTTACACTTAGGGAGACATCACTCAGTCAAAAATAAAGATATTGCTTTGAAATTTGGTATGGACATTTTCCATACTCAGGTCTCTCACATATATTCCGGTTTTTCTAATTTCTTTGAAAATTTTGATTTTGTGGGAATTTTTCAAAAACAAAACATTTTTATTTTTATTTTAGTGGTCAAAAACCAAAACTTTTGAAAATCAGAGATAGCTATTTTAAAGAGAATGCCATTTTGTATCTTTGGTGAATTGCGTTTGCAATTTGCTTTAAAACTCTGTTTTCTACAATTTTACAAATAATTCTCTTTTTTTACCAACATGACGTCATCAAAACATGATTATCTCCCAAACTTCTTCACCCATTTCAATTACATTTTTACAGAATACGTATAATTGTTGTGAACTCAGCTACCGAAAATTTTAGCAAAATGCACCGCATGTATAAACAGTTATTCAAGAAAACTTCAGGAGGGGGGCCTGTCAGCCCCCCCCCCGTAGTGCGAGGGTTAACCTTTTTACGCCTGGAATATAGAAAAATGATAAATAAAAACGTTCTAGCTAGGGCTTGTAGCTATCTGTTCCAGAAATCGGATTTAAAATATGTACCATAGGTTACAAGCCAGCCTCGTCTGAAAATCATCGATTTAACATGGGAACCCTATGGTGTAATAGGTTTTTAACGCCCAAACGCCCGAGTGCTGCCAACCGTTACTGGTGGGGGCTGGTCGCCACCGGAAAGCCAGCAGGGGCCCGGCCTCCCCCACTCTAAAAAGTGTATGTGTGTGTGTGTGTGGAGGGGGGGGGGGGGGGGCTGCCCCTCCCCCCGCTACAACCGCGATCCAAACTTTAATGAGAATGTTTCACCTTTCTGAAAGTTGTCAAATATACGCTGGCTGTAGCAGACTTGTCAACGATTCAATGTGAATCGACTACTTTTGATTGAATCATTCTTATTTCAAATGAATGACTCATTAATCGATTCACCTCATGCACAAACCTGTTGTGAGTCATTCATACAGAGAAAATAGGCTGATTGAATCATTCATTGCTCAAAGAATCATTCTTTTTTGGTCGAACAGCATAAACTGTCCACAAAATGTGCCAGCGGCCCAGCATTCATCTGTGCCCTGTGGACAAACCAGGCACTTAATGGCCAATTATATGAGCTCTGTGTCCTGAGCTGTAGCCTGTAATTCACCTATCCGTAAAGAAAGCGAGGCTCTGTGTCCAACTCCAGTGGGCACACAGCCACTGTTCAATCAGCCCTAACTAGGTGAATACCTTGGAACTGGTAGGGTTAGGTACCTAAATACTTAGAAAAGGTAAAAGGTAAGAAAAGGTAGAAAAGGTATTATCAAAAGGTACCCACCTTTTCCTAATTTCTAGGCTATACCATATCAAAAACTAAATCATAAACACACATTTGCATGACCTCAGGGCCTATTTTAAGGGAAAACCACTGGGGGGCGGGGGGGGGGGGCAAAAAGGTATCCCCATTTTTGGAGGCACCTTTTTGTGGCAAAAGGTACCCCATTTTTTTCCTCCGCGGATTTGGGCCAGTCACTTGATTGTGGTATTCGAGCTCAAGAAATTCACTTTTCGAATTCACAAAAATTTATTTTGTAGACATTTTTCCGATAAAAAAAATGGGGGGGTAAAAAAAATCACAAATCCGAGACAGCCATTTGGAAGAAAATATAATTTCCTTTCTTTTGACGTTTTGTATTTGCATTTTGCTTTGAAACTCTATTTTTACGATTTTCCCAACATTTATTGTTTTTCCACCAAAAATGGCATGACATGACGTCATTAAAACGTTATTATCTCCCAAAATACTACATAAATTTCATTGAAATTTAGTGAGAAGACTTATAATTGGTGCAGTATAAGGTACTGCAAGTTTCACGTTGATATGTATCACAGGTTTAAAGTTATTGAGAAAATACGGGAGGGGGCAAATTCTCCCCCCCCCCTCTCAGCGGGGCGCGTGTCACCGGGGCTGCATGAATTGCATCAGGTGTGCTGTTTTGTCTATCATTGAAAGCAAGGGATATATACAAACTTCAAATTCGATCACTTGAGAAAATAAAAAACTTCCGTTTTCATGAAGTTTTCTCCTAAGATCATTGTTTTTCACGGTCAGTGCAGGGAACGCGCAGGAGGGGGGGATACTTGTATTGCATGCCCCCCCCCCCTCCCCAGATTCTTGTGTGTGTGTGGGGGGGGGGGGGGGGGGTTGCCCCTGATGTCCGCCCCTGGATCCGCCAGTGGGGGCGGATGCCATCCCCCTTAGATTTGTTTTGGAAATAGCGGAAAACGACGCCATTTCGCGCCGCCATTTTTGATACAACTGCTTGCCTATCAATTGCCAAAATCCTGTTAATTTGTTTACCTCGGGTCTCCTCAGGTCACGTCACTAAGTCAAATCTAGTGATCCCACGTCCAAAAAATGTGAGGTCGTGCCGCCGTAGCACATTGTTTGACCGATCAGTTGAATACTCACAGGATTTAAGCAGGTTACAAACACCTACAATTCTGCTATTTCGGATGATTTTTATATCGGTGACCTAAGGTGAAGTCTATTTTGTGACTTCCCAATTATAAGACATTGGGGAAACATGCAAATGCATATAAATTCACAGGAAATGGCCAAATTTGCCCAATTTTCCCCAGACTCCCGCATCTTTTGCAAAATACAAAGATCCAGTGGCGGATCTAGGGTTGGGCAAAATGGGAAATTGCCCCCCCCCCCCAACCGCCTGAAATCGGCGCAAGATTGACACATGTCCTGATATAGAAGAAAATCTCAGCAACTTTTACTAAGGAAAGTTAGCTTTAACACGCGCCCTGGACGGGGAGGAGGGGGGGGGGGGGGGGGGAATCCACCCACCCATCCGGTTTTTCGCAGACAGCGCAAAAATGGCGGCGCTGCAAGCCGCCGTTTTTTGCATACCTGTTCGGAAATGAACTACCCGAATTATGTCAAATTATTGACCTCGGATCATCTCAGGTCAGGTCACCAGACCAGGTCAGGTGATGACCCCACCTCCAAAACGTTTGCGGTAGTACCGCAGCCACAGTTTTAGGCCGATCGGTTTCAATCTTGCAGGATTTGATAAGATGATAGATACCTACAATTTGTTTATCTCGGATTTTTTTTTATATCGGTGACCTAAGGTCAGGTCAATTTCGTGACCGCCAACACTGTTTTGTCAATAACTATCGACATAATGACGATAGAGAAGTGAAAACGGTACGAATGTGTTTGTCTCGTCGAGACACGTCCCCCAATATGCAACATGATCTAATTGGGTCCCCACTTGACCTTGACCTGTGATCAAATTTCTCAGTTGACCTAACCTAGTCAACATTAACATGATTCAAAGCGCCTTGACGATACAAACGTGATGGCGTCAAACGTAATGCTTTATCTTTATTAGGTACAAAGTTATTTGTGAAAAACAGTTTTGCCAAAAAAATAACATTTTTGACATTTGATGACCTCTGGAGCCTAAACTATTGACCTGAGCTCAAATCTGAGGACACCCTGCCGATTGATTTTTCAAGAGCTTTCCATTACTTTTCCGTTTGTTCCTAGCTATCATAGTTCATGTGATATCTGGGGATTTCTGGAGCGAAGTCCTAAAACTGTAAAATATGACCTTTGATCACCTCTGGTGACCTCAATATTGACCTGGCCTAAACAAAATACCGATACACTTTCCATAGAGATTTTCCATCTTAGTCTCGACCTATCTAACACCGTTTTTTGCTTGTTACGTTGCGTGGTTTTCGAGATCATAGGGGGGGGGGTCGACGCCCCCCCCCCTCGAACTCGGCTCCTATGGGACGTACACCAAGCCCGAAAACATCGTTCGAAAGCTTGTCCAAAATTATTTTGAAGCTATTTCGGCATTTTCTTAACAGGTCAATAGTGAGGTCACCAGAGGTCATCGAAGTTCAAATTTCCCATTTTTTGGACTTCACTCCAGAAACCTCCAGATATCACAGGAACAGCTATAGCTAGGAACAAACGGAAAAAAAACAATGGAAAGCTCTTGAAACATTCAATCGACACTGATCGCCACGTGTCCTCAGATTTCAGCTCAGATCAATAGCTTAGGCTCCAGAGCTCATCAAATGTAAAAAAACTATTTTTTAGCAAAAGAGTTTTCACAAATCACTTTTTACCTGAATATGATAAGGAAATAATTTTGACGTCATCGTGTTTGTCTCGACAAGGCACTTCGAATCATATTCATGGTGACCAGGTTAGGTCAACTTAGATATCTGACCTCAGGTCAAGGTCAAGTGGTGACCCAATTAGGTCATGCTGGACATTGGGAGACGTGCCTCGACGAGACAAACACATTGGTGGCAGTTTCACTTATCTATCTTTGTTTTGTCGAGAGTTATTGACACAAAAGTGTTGGTGACCTCGGATGACCTCGGCTGACCCTGTAGGGGTCACTGAACTAAAATTGCACCTGGGTCTTCAAGAATGTCCTATGATAACATGATGTAGACGGAATTGGGCTGATATCGTGCGTATCTTCAGAATAGGAAGCATTTGAATATTTCCCCATTGACTTAGGTCACGTAGGTCACGAAATTGACCCGACCTTAGGTCACTGATGTCAAACATCCGAGATATACGAATTGTAGGTACCTAGGACTTGATACAATCCTGTAAGTACGATGTCTATCGGCCAAAAACTGTGGCTATGGTGTGACCACAAGCTTTTTTGGAGCTGGGGTCACGTGGCTTGGTCTGGTGACCTGACCTGAGATGAACCGATGTATTTTTTAACATAATGTGGACAATTGATGTTTGAACAGCTATGCTAAAAACGGTGGCGCTGCGCGCCGCCGTTTTTCCTCTATCCTTGAAAAACCTGTGGGAGGGGGGGGGGGCGTCTAAACGCCCCCCCCCCCCCCGGCACGGCGCGGGTTAAATCAGCTATCAATGCATAAGCAAGCCAAATCCGATGCGTTTTCATAATTGTGTGACACTTTTTGGAATTCCCCCCCCCCCAACCACTCGTTCTGGATCCGCCAATGCAAAGATCCATGTGGTATTTGTATCCTGTGACCTCCACGATGTAAAATCTATTCACCCTGAGGTCATTCGTCATTTTCTTCCATAACTGTTTTTACCGAACCAGTAAGGCGCCGTAGTTGGCGATGAACGAGCGAACGCAAAGGAAATGTATGGTGAATTTCAACTCGATCAGGGAAGTAGTTTCTGAGATACAAATACGTGGTGCACACGTGCGCACGCGCAGAAGCACCCCACCCCTGACTTGTGAGAATGTGGCGGCTGAGAGATCCCTAACCACACTCCAAATTTGAACACAATCGGCTCAGCAGTTGCCCCCACCCACTCCAAATTGTGTGGCGACGTTCCTGATCCAACAACACCCCCCTTTCCCCCCACTCTGCCGCCAATGGGTAATGTTCAAAGGATATTGAAGTTCAAGACATTCCGGAAATAATGTAAAGATACTTATTTTGGCTGGGCAATACTAAAACTTAGGAATATCATGACATTTTCATTGGATTTGTATACATTTATCACCAGGTAAACATATTTTATTTTAATTAAATACCTATCAAGCGAAAAAATGACATGGAAATACTGAAATCAGGGTGGGCAACATTTCTTGACTGGGGGGGGGGGCAAAACGGCTCACTGGGGGGGCATTTGCCCCCCCCCCCCCCAGTTAACAAGTTAAAATAGGCCCTGCATGACCTCCGCATGTCCCAAATATCACTGTCGCATCGGCGCCGCTTTATTCCACATCATGCTTTATAAAAAATAATACCTAATGCAAAATAAAAATAAATGTTCTAATCGCTTAAAAAGGTGAAACGTAAAGTCATTAATGCTTTTGGAACTTGGAATTTGCAATTATAATAAATATGATAAATATCATTTTATAATCAAAATAAACAACACGCGTGTCCAATTGGCTCACATTCACATTCACATTCGGGGACACATTCGCGGACTATTTAGATTGGCTTCAAAATTGCTACACAGATAGATCACGACCTAGTGATCATTCTGGTAAAATCTTAGAGTCGCACATTCAAAATAAAAGGAGTTAGACAAAGGAGTCGACACTTCCCTTTAATGTTGAGTGATTGAATCAAGATTGAATAATTCATTATGGTAATGTTGAGTGATTGAATCATGATTGATCATTCATTATGCTAATGTTGAGTGATTGAATCATGATTGAATCATTCATTATGTTAATGTTGAGTGATTGAATCATGATTGAATCATTCATTATGGTCAGTGAATTACTGTGAATCGACTCATGACAAATATGAATCATTGATAAGTCTGGGTTGTAGTCGAAAATATGAAGCAAGTGCTGCTGAAAACGATGGTGATAATTTGCTCTCGAAAGTCACTTAACTTTATACAAATTATTTTGTTTTTATTTTGGATGATGACATCATTATTGAGCTAGACCGCCGCTGATTGGCTGAGAAAGTGGGATTGGCTGAAAAAGTCGATGTCAGCCAATCAGCGGCGGCACTAGCCTAGACCCCATTTTGCAAACTATAAATTGAATTTCTTAAAAACGGCTAAGTTTTGGGGAAAATGATCTTTGTATTTTCAACATTTCAATAACGGCTAAAGATAATGGCTATCTCAGTTCAAAACCAATACAAAGGTGAAACATTCCCTTTAAGGTATTTAGGCTAAGAATCTACATTATTTGCCAAATATTTTTGTCATCGCTCAAAACGATGCGGGGCAGAATTTTTGGGACGACACAAATTGGATACATCCCTGATACAGCCTTGGGGGCGCCACCTGACCCGATCGACAGGGGCGCCGCCACCAATATTGGCGAACATTTTTGCAGGAGGGGGGGGGGGGGGCGCCTACGGACGGACGGAGGGGCGCCATCACTGGCTGGAGGGGGTGCCGTCGCTAGCCGGAGGGGCGTCGTGACTGGCCGGAGGGGCGCCGTCACAGGCCGGAGAGGGGCAGTCACTAGTCGGGGGGGGGGGGGGGGGGCACCGTCACTCTCCGGAGGGGCGTGGACCGTCACTCGCCGGAGGGGCGTGGTCACTGGTGGGAGAGACGCCGTTACTATCCGGAGGGGCGCAGTCAAGGGTCGGAGGGGCGCCGTCACTGGTCAGAGGGGCGCTGTCACTCGCCGGAGGGGCGCGGTCACTGACCGGAGGTGTGCCGTCCTGACCGGAGGGGCGCCGTCACTGGTCGGAGGGGCGCCATCGCTGGCCGGAGGGGTGATGTCACGTGCCGGAGAGGCGCAGTCTATGGCAGGGAGCGTCCTCACTGGCCGGGGGCGCTGTCACTGGCCGGGAGAGCGTCCTCACTGGCCGGAGTGGCGCCGTCACTGGCCGGAGGGACGCCGTCACTGATCGGAGGGGCGCCAGCTTTGCCTGGGCGCCTCGGGTCCAAAGGACTAGGTCATTCCCTGAATGACCGTATACTCGGTACGCCACTGGAATCTGACATAGAACCCTGCGCCAGACCAGAATTTGGCTGATATATTGTGTCCATATAGGTTTAATTTCTGTATGTAACGGAACATCTTTGACAACCTGAAGTGCATTCATGTCAAGGGTGAACAGCATGTTTACAACTGAGGATATGTTTTGGTTTGCGGGGTGCTGTGCATATCGATAAATATGTCAACCGGAAAAATAGCAGTGCCGGCGAACGGGCTAAGAAGTCTACCCGAGGCGGTAAGAGTGAAATAACCGCGCCAGGCGCATTCTTTCGCGTCTTTAGCGACCGCATCCGACATCGCAACAATCAACTGGGTCCTGTTTCTTCCACAGAGCTTTCTCAATGAGTTTGTCCATGAAGACACCATCACTGAGACATGCTCTTTCATAAGAACATTAAAATTCCACCAGCGAAGCGACTTTTGGGATTCCTGACGCATTCCTGGTAAGCGCTAAGGCGATAGAACGGAGTTGGTTTCAGGCTGCAGCGTAGTGTAGATAAAGCTTAATGTGTCAAATGATTAATATCTGGAATAAGGAAAAGTCATGAACTAAGAGTTCTGGCGATCCTCATTAACATAGTTGAATGCAAATGAAGGAAGGGAAATAGAGTCGGCTCTCCTGAATGTGTGCGTACTAGTGGTGTCATTCGGTAACCACAACTTTGGTATACCCAAAAAATTCCAATACCGAATCGGTTATTGGTTGGTCAGAGAATACATTTTAGGTATGTTTCGGTCAAGCAAGTCAGCGATATGCATCAGACCGGCCACCTTTTTTGCAGGAAGTTCAGCATGTTCTGCAGGTATCCAGCTGGGAAATAAGAATGTCAGGCAATTAATTTGGATTCTGATCATCAATACTATTAAGTATTATTGAGGTATTTCTTTCCCTAAAAAAATGCACCTGCATATGCAAAGTAACGCTTATAAAGTAACGCAAAGTAACGCAAAGTAACGCTCTTACACCAATATTGAAAGTCAGTCAAAAATCGGTCATTTTCGGGTTGGGAAAAATCGGTTTGGTTTTCGGTGAGCATAGCTACAATTAAATTTTCTGAAAATGACATCACTAGTGCGTACCACCAGTAAGGCGCCGTAGTTGGCGAGGAACGAGCGAGCGCGAAGGAAATGTATGGCGAATTTCACCTCGATCGGGCAAGTCGTTTCTGAGATACAAAAAAGGGTGCGCACGTGCAGAGCCACTCACCTTTGACTTGTGGGAAAGTGGGGGCTGAGAGGTCCCTAACCACACGCCAAATTGGAACACAATCGGCTCAGCCGTTCCAGAGATATAGAATAGGGGTGTGCACGTGCGCACGTTCAAAGCCATCCCACCCCTGACTTGTGGAAAGGCGGCGGCTGAGAGGTCCCCAACCTTACATCAAATTTGAACACAATCGTCTCAGCCGCTCCTGAGATACAGAATAGGGGTGTGCACGTGCGCACATGCCGAGGCACCCACCCCTGACTTGTGGGAAACTGGCGGATGAGAGGTCCCTAACCACACACCAAATTTGAACACAATCGGCTCAGCTGTTCCTGAGATATAGAATAGGGGTGTGCACGTGCACGTGCAGAGTCACCACACCCCTGAGTTGTGTGAAAGTGGCGGCTGAGGGGTCCCTAACCACACACGAAATTTGCTCATAATTTGCCCAGCCGTTGTGGAGTTATTGCGAGAAAATACTTTTCAACATCCCTAAGTTGGCACGCGCCACGTGCAGTGGTAGTCACCCACATAAGTCGACACTGGTCTCAAACAGGGTAGGTTATATGGGGCTGCTAAGCAAAGAAGTCCGCTTGTCAATGGGACGTGCGGTTGCAAAGATATGAGCTTCTCAACAGCGTCGCCACGGGCCGGGCCGGGTCGGATCGGGCCGCTCATAATCAGATTTTTCCCATACACCACGGAAGGACGAGCGAGGGCTTCGCGCTCGCTCGTAATAATGTTGATTGTTGACTGGAAAATATGGACTTATGGGTCTGCCCCACCCCTCACTCAAAATTTCGTGGCGACGCGCCTGAATAGTACCAATTGTGATTACCATCGGGACAGTGGATTGGGTTAGTATTTATATTTAAAAGTCAAGTTACCTTGGTTTTAACGACTTTTAACCGAGGGTTCAGTGTCGGGCTCAGAGGCCCCGGGACCGAAAGCACGAAATTGTTGTATCAGCGTGTGCGGCGCGGCGGCCATGAGTTGAGTTGAGTTGAGTTGAGTTTCAGGTAAGTATCTACCTATGTTCTAGCTTACCTGATATCATTGATCATTCAACTTCTGTATACAGACCAGGTGCTTCATATATTTGTTTAATGGAAATGCTTGCTTGATGTGGTTCTATACAAATATAATGAAAATAAGGTAAATATTTTACAAGGAAAGCAGAAGTAAAAATCAGAGTTATTTATATATTTTTCCTGAAATTAATTTATTAACCAGCTAGATAAACACGACCATGATAGCACACCGTTCCACTCACCGTTCCACTCACCGTTCCACTCACCGTTCCAATCAGTATAAGTGGGCACTGAAGTTAAGAGTACATTTAATGCCTCTGAGGCGGTGCGGTGCGGTGCGGTGCGGTGCGGTGCCCTGTCCTGCCCTGACTATTGTATTAACCTTTATTTTCCCATTTTGTTTGCAGAAGATGCTCTGGAAACTATCACTGCCACCCTTGTTGAGGGATGGGAGCGCAATCTCCATTGAGGTGACCAGACGACAAACCACCCACATTAGCGACGCATTGTTTCACATCTGTGCGATTTGTCAATAAAGCTGACTGAAATCAATAAAGCTGTTTTACTGTTGGTGATGAATTATGGCCACCATGCGATGGGCTGTTCGGCAGATTGAGATATGGTGGCAAGATTTAAAGTGTGTGATCAGATCAGGCAACTAGACTGAAGGTGTATCTGGGTCGGGCAGAAACTCAACGAATTCCAAAACTGAAGACACAGGAGTTTTTCACTTTTCGCCATAACTTTATGTATTGGTACATTCACAAATCATCCAGCATTGCATGGAGGACCCAGAATCACAAGAACAAGCCTCAACACCAACCAAATTAGCTACACACAGATACAAAAAAAAATAGGTTCCAGCATTTGCATGAATCTTATCAATGGCTCTACTCTTGTGAAATTACAAGCGAACTCTTCTGTCGTCTTTCTTGAAATATAAACGCACAATTGAACACACAATAGCTCTGACTATTTTGTACGATGCCAGTATTTCAGCGATAGGTTTATCTACCACTTAAAACGTAAACAAATCTGACAGAAACTCGCTCCGTTCTGTTAATTTCACAACGGTTGTTTCCTTTACAAGCAGCCTGCGTAAATATGCCTGGAATCCGCCATTATTGTGTGTAATAGCTTCCATATCCAAGCTACCATATGCATGACGTCATACATTGTCATTAATTTTTTGGAGTTTTTTAATGTCATAAAGGGGAAAAGAGAAACATGCCCATTTCTCGTCGGATATTCACCTATCGTCCAAACAAATGTCATACTCGTTTTTTCAGCTCAAAATACCCCGTATAGCTAAATTTTAAGACATTTTTCAAGGTGACCTATTTATTCCCTTTTAAGGGAAATATTCACTTTTTGATATATTTTCTGCATTATCTTATGCAACATGTATGATACTAAATTGATCGAGTCTCAATTTAAAAAATGAAATTACAACTTTTTATATTTGAAAATGATTTTTTGGTGAAATTGACAAAAGTACATATTCATATGCACTATTCGTCATATTCGTACATACACTTTCGGAGTTCATGATCGGTGTTTTCCCTTCACTATTGGGGCATTCCACAGTAAGGTGGGTGCCGTCCGACCATTTATAATTTTCTGCCTAATTTGTGCAGTAATTTGCCTAACTGTGCAGGCCTAATTTTGGGTTGCAAGGGCGGGGAATTCGTTGGTGGGGACCAAAAAATCCCCCAAATCTTTTCCAAAGTACGGCCTTCCGTATTTTCCCAAGTTCACTGTGCAGGCCTAATTTTGGGTTGCAAGGGCGGGGAATTCGTTGGTGGGGACCAAAAAATCCCCCCAAAATCTTTTCCAAAATACGGCCTTCCGTATTTTCCCAAGTTCACTGTGCAGGCCTAATTTTGACGACCAATGACTCCGAGACTAAAGAAGCGATTTTGATAACTTGTGTTGTTTGGATCGGGATTAGTCATGGATTAGTCAAAGAACAATTTGGCAATCTCGGATTTTCGATTTTCATTTTTGTTATCACGTGACCTCGTGACTTACATTTTGCGTCGTGACTTTGAGCTGTTGAAAACTGAAATATAATTTTTTGTCTGATGACAATTTGAGTTCCATTGATGTCTTTCGTGTTAAAAAAGTGGGGTTCGACCTGTAAAAACTACTTTTGAGCCTTGCAATGCTGACACATTACGGTGTTTTGGGTACGTTACGTTGTATTGGCCTGGCAGGTCATATGGCGACCTGATGTCAGTGTAACAGGCACCAACCGAGAGGTTTTGTCGTCAGGAGTCACCCTGGACTTTGTTTTGAAAGCGTATGTCAAGTAAGTGTGAAGTTATCGACGGACAGGTGCCCGAGCAGCGTATTATGTCAGCATTGCAAGACTCAAAAATAATTTGTTGTATTTTTTTAATTTTTTTTATTTGTAAAACAACCCACTTTTTTATTTTATATACGAAATAACATTAATGAAGCTAAAATCAGACGAAATTTGTATTTCAGTTTCCAACAGGTCAAGGTCACGGTGCAAAAAGTAGGTCACGAAGTCACGTGACAACAAAACAACAAAATCGAAAATCCGTGATTGCCAATTTGTTCTTCGACTAATCCTGATCCAAACAATTTTTTAAAAAATCAAAATCACTTTTTTAGTCTCGGAGTTATTTATTGATCGTCAAAATTAGGCCTGCGCAGTGAACTTGGGAAAATATGGAAGGCCGTATCAATATTTTTTTTCGGATTCACCACCAATGAATTCCCCGCCCTTGAAACCCCCAGTGCACAACTTTTCAAGAAAATTAAAAAATTCGGACGGCAAATTATAATTTGTTTGGTTGTCTTACTGTGGAATGCCCCTATTGGGAGCGCGACATATCTGGCGGTTTGTAATGTATTGAATACCTGCATGTTGACAATTCGTGGGGAAAACATCCAATTTGTATGCATTAAAAATGAGTAGACCACTAAATAGGTCGCCATCCGGGTCCAAACTAAACTGCCGATTTCAATGCACTTTTTTTCAAATGCTTGTTGATTGTTCATAAAGTTTGGTACATATTCCCGAAAGATGAAGTGAGAAAAGAAAGAAAAGAAGAGAGAAAAGAAAGATAAGGAAAGATATAGAGGATTCTTCATATATAGAGGATTTTTCATGGCAGTGGCGCACGCAGGGGGGGGGGGGGGTCAAAGGGGTCAGCTGACCCCCCCCCCCCCCGGAAATTTATGAGGGGGCCCGCATCAAAATGACCCGTATTCTGGCCCATACCTGTCAGGGGCCCGGTCTTGGTAAGGCCTGATCGAGGCAGGGGCCTGGTGCTGGCAAAGGCGTGATATGGGGCCCGGTCAGGACGAGGGTCCGGTCCTTGCATATTCTTGATGCGGACCCGTTTCTGGTAGGGGCCCGGTCTTGGTCATGTCCGATCGAGGCAGGGGCCCGGTGCTGGCAAAGGCGTGGCATAGGGGCCGGTCAGGACGAGGGCCCGGTCACAACAGGGCTCGGTCCTTGCATAGTCTTGATACGGGCCTCTTTCTGGCAGAGGCCCGCTCCTGGTAGGGGCCCGTTCCTGGTAAGGGCCCGTTTCTGGTAAGGGCCCGAGACAAGGCCCCGGCGCTGGCAGAGCCGTGATATAGGTCCAGGTAAGGTCGAGGGCCCGGTCACAACAGGGCCCGGTCCTGGTAAATTATTGATACGGGCCCGTTCCTGGTAGGGCCCGGTCTTGGTATGGTCTGATCGAGGTAGGGGTCCGGTGCTGGCAAATGCGTGACATGGTGCCCGGTCAGGACGAGGGTCCGGTCCTTGCATATTCTTGATGCGGGCCCGTTTCTGGTAGGGGCCCGGTCTTGGTCAGGCCCGATCGAGGTAGGGGCCCGGTGCTGGCAAAGGCATGGCACAGGGGCCGGTCAGGACGAGGGCCCGGTCACAACAGGGCTCGGTCCTTGCATATTCTTGATACGGGTCCGTTCCTGGTAGGGG
Organism: Chirona hameri; assembly: GCA_036785665.1. Classification (NCBI taxonomy): domain Eukaryota; kingdom Metazoa; phylum Arthropoda; class Thecostraca; order Balanomorpha; family Balanidae; genus Chirona; species Chirona hameri. The sequence goes on from JAXIVJ010005508.1 coordinate 48,725, forward strand.
CCCGGTTTGGTCAAGCTCGATCGAGGCAGGGGCCCGGTGCTAGCAAAGGCGTGATATGGGGCCCGGTCAGGACGAGGGCCCCGTCCGTCGTCACAACAGGGCCCGGTCCTTGCAATTTTTGGATACGGTCACGTTCTGGTGACACGGGCCCGCTCCTGGTAGGGGACCGGTCTTGATCAGGCCCGATCGAGGCAGGGGCCCAGTGCTGGCAAAGACGTGATATGGGGCCCGGTCAAAACGAAGGCCCGATCACAGCAGGGCCCGGTCCTTGCATTTGTTTTATACGGACCCGTTACTGGTAGGGCCCCGTTCCTGGTAGGGGCCCGTTCCTGGTAAGGGCCCGATCGAGGCAGTGCCCCGGTGCTGGCAGAGGTGTGATGTGGGGCCCGGTCAAGTCTAGTCTCCGGCCAAAACTAGTGGCTAGAGCAAATATGAACTAAATTTATCCCTTTACAACTGAGAAATACACGTTTTTGTTTTTCCCCATATGGTTACGTTCAAAAGGTCACGATTATGACTTGACCTTAGGTCACCGATATATAAAATCCGAGATATTGTAGTCCCTAATGACCTCGTGACGTGCCATGAGTTTCATGTCGCTCGATTAACCACTGTGCCGGTGGTGCTACCTAGAAGTTGTTTGGTGGTCATGTCATTTGACCTGGTGACCTGACCTGACCTGGCCGGGACCCATTTGTTTGCCAAAACGTGGCTTAGCTATTCATTTCAAGTCGTCTTCATTCGTTTTCTGCGCACCACGTTTTCTGATTATGGCGGAAAAACCAAGGAAGGGAGCAAAAAAAAAACGCCCCCGCCCCCGAACGCCTCCAGGGTAACTGCTATTCCGTTCGTGAACTTAGCCTAGCGTAGTTTATACGGGACTTTGACGTCCAAAGGCTGGGACTTTTAAACCTGTGAGAGGACATGAATCAGGGAGGTTAGAAAGGAAAAGGCGCCATAATTTGGCCCAATTTCCAAAATGGACTAAATTTCCGAAGAGATAATTAATTCATGCCTAGATAATATAAAGTCCGGTGTAAACGCGGTTTCTATCTACACTACAATTTGCGCAAAAGCATCTCACACATCTAAGGGCGTAGCCAAATAATATTGTAACGCTCAACTTCACTGATAAAATAAAATGCTTAGCTATTTGGCACATGTTACGTTTCATCGTCAATACTAGGGATGTACCTAGGGGCCGATGATGTTGAGTATCCAAGCCCGCCAAAGACAATGTGTAGCAGATCTCGCGATAAAAAACTAACACCTTTAGTTATTACGTTTTACATTTTCCGCGATCTGTTCCCCGTGCTTCTCTCATGTTGACCAAATTCCAGAAAGCCTGTGCGCCGCTTCCAGACAGGTAGGTATATGCAGCAATTGGTTGACACCAGGTCCTGGATCCGTTGGTTATGCCTTCCCAAGTCATGCGCGAGACCGTCTCCACATTTGTTGGATGCTGTATGTTGTAAAAATCAGCCATGTATCGCGCCAACTGATCACACATACCTGCTACGAAAATACCGTATCGGTTCACCAGTCACTACTGCGTGTTGTCATTGACTTCATTTCGTCAACTCTCGACAGTTGTACCGCACATCAGTAGCACACGCACCTAAAATTCGCACATCAGTAGCACACCCTGTCACCTTACACGACATTGACAAGACAATTATCATGTCTCAGATCCCATGCTGTAGGGGGCCCGCTCAAAAACAAGTCACCGAAATCCGCGAAATTTTCTAAAAACGGGTGGGGCCCGCATACAAGGGGCCCGCTCTTAGGGCTCTGACCCCCCCGCCCCCAAATGGAATTCTGCGTGCGCCACTGCTTCATGGCTCCGAGTGGAAGATGATATATTTCTGAACGATGCTGGGAAATGACTGCCAGTCGAGGTGCTTAAAAAGATTTGGCACGAGACCGAAGGTCGAGTGACGAATCTTTTTTGACACCGAGACTGGCAGTCATGACCGGCAAAGTTCAGAAAGGTATTTCTCATACCGTAGCCAACAAGTAAACCTCTCAAGTAAACCTCAAGTAAACCTCAACAAGTAAACCTCAAGTAAACCTCAAGTAAACCTCAACAAGCAAACCTCAAGTAAACCTCTAAAAAACCTTGTTTATTCTCAAGTAAAATATTATCTGAATTTATGCGAAAAACAGCAAAAATACTAGGTGAAATAAATTACTCTGAAGCGGATCTGCTGAATGAAAGCGTGTTTAGCGTGCATAATACGAGTGCAGAATAAAGTTTTCTGCACTCTTATTTTGCACGGTAGAATAGAACATTTAAACCTCGCCCTACGGGAGCTTTTTCACTTTCGCCCTACAGGGGGGGGTCTTAAAAAGATCCCCCCTGTTAATTTCCAAACCAAACAACATAGAGCAACGCGATAAGAACCCACATGTTGCCTGTCATGTTTGGAATCTAACGGTATGCAATTTTTAGGTTTCGGGTTAGAGAGTTACCTTCCAGGTCAAGTGAATGACCTCGATCGACCACGTCCAGAACAGCGATTTTGCTCTGTCAGAAAACCTCAAAATGAGAAATTGATAAATGTAAATAAAAAGGCATGCTCTTAGACCACTACTTTTGTCTTATAAATACAGAAAAGTAATTATTTATTCGTACCTGGTCAAAAAAAGTAAAAAAAGTAATTAAAAAAATGACGTCACGAATTTCTTACACTTAGGGATAGGGAGTCAAAAATAAAACTCAGTCAAAAATAGAGATATTTCTTTGAAACTTGGTTTGAGTATTGTCCATACTCAGTTCTCTCACATATATTCCGTTTTTTTAACATCTTTCAAAGTTTTGATTTTGTGGTGATTTTTCCCCAAAAAAATAAGTTTTTGTTCATTTTGGGGATCAAAAACCCAAAATTTTGCAAATCCGAGATCGACATTTTAAAGATTTTTATCTTTGGTTAATTGCGTTTGCAATTTGCTTCAAAACTCTGTTTTCTACGATTTTGCAAACATTTATCGTTTTTCCACCAGCATGACTTCATCAAAACATCATTATTTCTCAAATTTCTCAACTAATTTCAATGAAATTTTACAGGATACGTATAATTGTTGTATACTTAGCTACTGAAAGTTTCAGCAAGATGCGCCGCATATCTACAAAGTTATGCAAGAAAAACCTCAGGGGTGGTCGTTTTAGGACAGTAGGGCGAGGGTTAACATGCAAACCCAAATGAGAGGTATGAGAAAAGGATATATTTTCCCAGCGTGTGACTGAAAAACCGAGCGACGAAGGAGCGAGGTTTGTCAGGAACTCGCGCGGTAAATATTTCCTATCTTCCACGAGGGAGACATGAATAATTATATATAGTTGGGTCTATATAGTATAGTAGACTAAGTAGAGTTCGATTCAGTCCAGCTCAGTTCAGTGCTTGATTTTTCGTCGAAACTTCCGTGACCTTATCTAGTCACATCTCAGAGGGATGCAAAGATAACACATTATTTCACTTTATCGTTGAACGTGTATTAAACCTTTTTATCTTTACATCTCAGCGGAGTGCAAAGATAAAAATATTCCTGCACTGCAGACCCAATGGAAAATGTATATTACTATTTGATAAGCGTCTGTCTGTCTGTCTGTCTGTCTCTCCGGAACGAATTGAACACAGTAAAGCGGCAGTTCTACATTGCAGTACCACATTGCTATAAGACGTGATGTACGTGATTTTAAGGTTTTCAAACGAGTTTACGGATACTACCGAGTGGTGTATAATTCGTACATTTCCGACGCATTTGATACGATAGTTACAGACAGTTTTAGTTTGTGCAGTTTTGGGCGAAGGTTTGTGCTGTAACTAACATAGAAGGAAGTGTTAATAATTATTTTAACGTACAAAAACAGTTTAGGATACGAGTTTTACATCGCTTCACTCCAGTCGAAAGCCAATCAGATCCGACCACGGATACTATAATTCCACAACCAATGAGAAGCAACCACGGAATCACTGCGAAACGAAGGTCATCGACATATGGTACGGCATATATCAATTAACATATACGCTAAGCCGGGGTGGAGTTTTCACGGGTTTAACGGGTGTATAACGGGTGCCATAGGTGTTCCACGGGTATAATGGGTGAGTGCCGGCTATAACGGGGTTATCACGTGTTTCCCAGGGGCGCAACGGGTACTACGGGTGTATGTCGGGCACCGTAGTTTTTTGACGGGTACTTCGGGTGTATGACGGGTTCAAAAAAGGTATTATAGGTAAGACAGGTGTCGCGGGTAGTACGGGTTATCAATCCCTAATTGCCTAGCATTGGCTTGCAGTTTGCACCACCACTGGACACCAGTAATCGCCCAGCGGAGCGGACGGGTTAGCACTAGTCAACCTCTACTACTATACTATAACTATACTACTACTACTATACTACTATACTACTATACTACTATACTACTACTATACTACTACTATACTACTACTATACTACCACTATACTACTAATATACTACTACTATACTACTACTATACTACTATACTACTACTATACTACTATACTATAACATACCTTCATGATAAATAACAATGCGTAGGGAGGCTAATTTTTAGCTCGGACAGTAAATTAGTTACCGAGTACTTGCAGAGTACCGACCGTTATAAACGTCAACTTTAAATTGAAATAACTTCGGCTAGGGACATTTTTATGCAAAATGTGATGGTATTTGCTTATAAGTTGAGTGTTTCTTCCCATTTACAGTGCTAACTCCATTTTTGTGGAAAAGGTCATTATTTCCCTTTAAACTTGCATTTTAAGTTAAATTACTAACCATGCGAAAACGGCGTGAGCAGTTATTTAAACGTTGCATTGACATCTGTATTTGTGTGATTGAGCGTTCTTCGGTTCACAGCGCTATGACCATTTTCTTTACCCCTCCAAGGTACCTCTCGGTGCCATCCGTATGTACATACCAGCCGTCGTACTTCACGGAGAAAACCAACTGCCTTTAATCGCCATATTTACCTCAACCCCAATACACCCTTAGCAATGAGGCATGAGACACAATAAATGTGGTTGGGCATCACATGAACATTGTAACGACCAGAGACCACACAGAGACAATGCAGAAGAAAGAGCACAGCATCAGGGCTCGAAGAGCATCTGGAACAACGTTGTAGGCCGGCGGGCTCGTATTGGACGGCCCCGGGCACCCGCTGTTCACCCGCTGTTCGGGGCCGCATACCTCAGAGAGCACCCGTACCGAAACCGCATACCGAGAGAGCACCCGTACCGATGCCGCACACCTCAGAGAGCACCCGTACTGAGGCCGCATACCTCAGAGAGCACCCGTACCGATGCCGCACACCTCAGAGAGCACCCGTACCGAGGCCGCACACCTCAGAGTTGCACCCGTACCAAGGCCGCACACCTCAGAGTTGCACCCGTACCAAGGCCGCACACCTCAGAGTTGCACCCGTACCAAGGCCGTACACCGAGACAGCACCCGTACCGAGGCCGCACACCTCAGAGAGCACCCGTACCGAGGCCGCACACCTCAGAGTTGCACCCGTACCGAGGCCGCACACCGAGACAGCACCCGTACCGAGGCCGCACACCTCAGAGAGCACCCGTACCGAGGCCGCACACCTCAGACAGCACCCGTACCGAGGCCGCACACCTCAGAGAGCACCCGTACCAAGGCCGCACACCTCAGAGAGCACCCGTACCGAGTCCGCACACCTCAGAGCTGCACCCGTACCGAGGCCGCACACCTCAGAGTTGCACCCGTACCAAGGCCGCACACCTCAGAGTTGCACCCGTACCGAGGCCGCACACCGAGACAGCACCCGTACCGAGGCCGTACACCGAGACAGCACCCGTACCGAGGCCGCACACCTCAGAGCTGCACCCGTACCGAGGCCGCACACCTCAGAGAGCACGAGCACCGGCCGAACGTGATGTTAGCGGAGCTGGAGAACGCGGAATGGGCAGCTCAAATGGGCAGCGGGAGGGTAAAGAGAAATGAACGGCAACAGTGCTCACAGTACACCCGAGACAACACTGTTATGCTGCGCACTCTGACCGGCCAGCAAGGGCGTCGCTACAACTTGGGACACTGGGTTCATTTTCCCTGGTAGTTTTGGCCATCCCTTATATGGTCCCATGTTAAAATACACGTCTATAGTTTACTTGGATTTGTCCCTACTTATTTTGAGGCCGTGGCGACGCCATTGCTTGGCAGGGATATGAAAGCAGCAGGGCATAAACGGTGCCACCGGGCAGCCGGCTGACCAGGCCGACTCCACTCAGCGCACCAGCAGCAGCACCATGTCGAAACGCTCATTCCGCAGGGGCGAGACGCATACGGGATCTGTCACCAATGGAAGGTCGTGTTCCAATCCACCTGGCCACTCGGCCAGAAGCTGGTCCACCAGGTCACCAGGCAATCACATGAAATACTGTTTCAATACTCACCTTTTATCATTTCAACAGGGTACTCGCATCTGAGACGGTATTTCTTCCTTCGGAAAATCTTGTGGAATTCCTGTGGTTTTCATCGCGCAACATAGTGATGTCTGTACCTGTTCCGTAGATGTTCAGCAAATTCGGAGAGAAAGCATGCGGAAACACATGTAGGCATAGCAAAACCTGGCTCCAGAAAACCGATATACCTAAAAGCTAAGTTTCTCACGCATGACAATGTTACGACGGTGCGTTGAGCTTACCTTGTGTAGTAAAGTGTAGTAAGTTGATGTGATGTCCACTATCCGTTAGATGGCTGACTGTTAACCTGCAAAGTAAACGTAGAGCGTTATAGTTGAGCTTTACTTGATTTGCTATACATTGCTTATACGACGCGTACAATGCATGATACATATCATGATGCATGATACATATCATGATGCATGATACATATCATGATGCATGATACATATCATGATGCATGATACATATCATGATGCATGATACATATAATGATGCATTATACATATCATGATGCATGATACATATCATGATGCATGATACATATCATGATGCATGATACATATCATGATGCATGATACATATCATGATGCATGATACATATCATGATGCATGATACATATCATGATGCATGATACATATCATGATGCATGATACATATAATGATGCATTATACATATCATGATGCATGATACATATCATGATACATATCATGATGCATGATACATATAATGATGCATTATACATATCATGATGCATGATACATATCATGATGCATGATACATATCATGATGCATGATACATATCATGATGCATGATACATATCATGATGCATGATACATATCATGATGCATGATATGATATCATGATGCATGATACATATCATATCATGATGCATGATACATATCATGATGCATGATACATATCATGATGCATGATACATATCATGATGCATGATACATATCATGATGCATGATACATATCATGATGCATGATACATATCATGATGCATGATACATATCATGATGCATGATACATATCATGATGCATGATACATATCATGATGCATGATACATATCATGATACATATCATGATGCATGATACATATAATGATGCATTATACATATCATGATGCATGATACATATCATGATACATATCATGATACATATCATGATACATATCATGATACATATCATGATACATATCATGATACATATCATGATACATATCATGATACATATGATACATATCATGATACATATCATGATACATATCATGATACATATCATGATACATATCATGATACATATCATGATGCACGATACATATCATGATACATATCATGATACATATGATACATATCATGATACATATCATGATACATATCATGATACATATCATTATACATATGATACATATCATTATACATATGATACATATCATGATACATATCATGATACATATCATGATACATATGATACATATCATGATACATATCATGATACATATCATGATATATATCATGATACATATGATACATATCACGATACATATCATGATACATACCATGATACATATCATGATACATATCATGATACATATCATGATGCATGATACATATCATGATACATATCACGATACATATCATGATACATATCATGATACATATCATGATACATATCATGATACATATCATGGTACATATCATGATACATATCATGATACATATCATGATACATATCATGATACATATCATGATACATATCATGATACATTATAAATGCATGATAGGTAGGGGAGACTGCCCTATTTGCCCCATGGTCATAATTACGCCAGCCCCCCCCCCCCCCCATTTTCTGGGTAGTTTGCTTTATGCACTATGAGATAACCATAATTTACATCTATGTTGCAAAGTATTAATAATAAACAACATATGACTACTCACTAACTAACGACTTTTATTTAAGGAGAAAAAAATAGTTGGTAAACGTTGTTTGAAGCTGGACATAACCAATTTTGTTTAGCCCCGCCTTCGCCATATTTCCGCCACTCATCATCTGGCCGCGCCAGGTAGGGCCCGTGGACCAAAGGGGACTGCCTATTACTGCCATTTGGCGTTGCAATGCATGTTTATGGGCTTTTATTTTCTTTCTAGAATGCGAAAAATGGCCTTAGACCATTGTTTGTTCCATGCAAGTTGAAGTGGAAGGTATTAACTGAATGTGATGGAAAATGCATGCAAACTCCGCACAAAGGGCTGATTTGTATCTTTCAAAGGCAATAAGCCAGTTATTTGTTAACACTCGCCCTGGAGGGGGGAGGAAATCCGCCTCCCCTCTCAGTTTTTTCTTCTTCTCGAGGATAAAAACGGCGGCGCGCAGCGCCGCCGTTTTTTGCAGACCTGTTTATCAATGAACTTCCCACATTATGTAAAATTCTTGACCTCGGGTCATTTTAGGTTAGGTCACCAGACCAGGTCACGTGATGACCTCAACTCCAAAACGTTTACAGTAGTACCACAGCCACAATTTTAGGCTGATCGGTTTCAATCTTGCAGGATTTCATAAGATCATAGATACCAACAATTTGCATATCTCGGATTTCTAATATCGGTGACCTAAGGTCAGGTCAATTTCGTGACCACCAAAACTGTTTTTTTCAACCACTGTCGACATAATGAAGATAGAGAAGAGAAAAGAGTATCAATATATTTGTCTCGTCGAGACACCTCTCCCAATATGCAAGATGGCCAACTTGGGCCACCACTTGACCTTGACCTGAGGCCAAATTTCTCTGTTGACCTAACCCCCGGTCACCATGAATATGATTCAAAGCATCTTGACAAGACAAACACGATTGCGTAAAGACTATTGCTTTATCTTTGTTAGGTAAAAAGTTATTTGCGAAAAAACAGTTTTGCAAAAAAAATCACATTTTTGACATTTGATGACGTCTGGAGGCTAAACTATTGACTTGAGATCAAATCTGAGGACACCTATGGATTGAATTTTTCAAGGGCTTTCAATTGCTTTTTTTCGTTTGCTACTAACTATCATAGTTCCCGAGATATTTGAGAGTGTTCGAAGCGAAGTCTTGAAAACATGAAAATCTGACCATTGATGACCTCTGGTGACCTCAATATTGACCTGAGAAAAAATGAAAGAAATACTTTCGAAAGAGCTTGTCTCGAGTTATCTAACGTCGTTTTCTGCTTGGCGCTACGATGCGTGGTTTTCGAGATCATAGGGGGGGGGGGCGAATTCCGCCCCCCCCCCCCCCCTCCAGGGGGGGGGGGGGGGGCGGAATTCGCCATATAGGGGGGGGGGGGGGCGTGTAATTATCAGAGGCCCTCCAGGGCGCGTGTTAAGATAGCAATTTCAAACTTGGTAAACAAATTTATTCATCGTATAAGTCGCTACCATACAGGGCTTGGTTTTTGCGTTCGGTTGGATTTTTTTCCCGTTTTTAGAATTTATTGACATTTTGATGCATGTTCAAAAATTACCAACTTCAAGATAATAGTGTCATAGCCAAGTATATTGTGAGTTATTTGAAGTCTTACAATATAATTTATCCACAAAACTCTACTTTTGACGGCGTTTTTCGTAAACCCCGTTTTTTTCTCAATAAAAACTGCAAGGCGTGACGCACACGCCACCAAAAGCAGGGCGCAAATAGGGGAAAGAAATGGGCAATTAAAGGGAAATATTTAAATTTAGATTTTTTGTATGCATTATCTTATGCAGCATGTATGGTATTCAATTGATAGTCTCAATTTAAAAGTGAAAAAACAACTCTTTCTATTTCGATGATTACATTTTGGGCAATTGAAAAACAAGCAGGTACATATACTTCTTCCGGAGTTCATGATCGGTGTTTCCCTTCCACTATTGGGAGTGCGACATATCTATATACGCTTTTGTTTCAATTTTTGAAAGTGGGAAAGTGATAATAACTTAGATCGTTTCTACGAAACATCAAGTGTATGGGCGACCAAAATGAAGAACAATTTGCGAACACTTTTTATGATTTAAAAAATAAATGTTTGAGCTAATCCAAATCCACATTAATGTTAGACAAGGTATATTTCATCAGAGTTATTGATGAATTATATTAAAATATAAATTAACAATGAGCAGGAAAAGCTTTAACCCGCGCGGCGCTGGGGTCTCCATCCGAACGTGCGGTGCTGGGGGAGGGTAAATTTTACCCCCCCCCCCCCCCTCGTATCTTCCGAACCAATTACCGGAGCGAGACGCGCAAGGCGGCGATCGAAAGCTCTCAGTGAGAAGAATCTAACGCATGCCCGAAATTATTAACATAAGGTCACATGTCAGGTCACAGTCAGGTCAAGTGTCAAAATTTAAGTATTTGGGGTTTTGGGCTATACTTTCCATCCAAAGCCTTGTATTACAACTATTATCTCACAAAGTGCTCCCAAATGTATAATGCATCTCCCGCATAAGTAAAAGTGAAATTTTAAGCAAAGGTCAAGGTCAAGGTCAGGTCACAAAAGGTCACAGGTCTACGAAAGCCATGCGACACATGTTGTATGGGTTATTTTACACGTATAATTCGATAGAAGCAGCCATTTTCACAGCCTGACACCATATAATCGCCCTCAGGTCAAGGTCAGGTCACAATAAGGTCAAAATTTGAAATTGATTAATCTAAATAAACATTGCATGTTTCTAGACTAGTTTTGTCTTAGAAATACAGTGGTGGCATTTATTTGTCTGTATCTGGTCAGTAAAATCCAAAAAACGCAATAAAAAAAAATGACGTCATGAGTTACTTATTCTTAGAGAGCCATAAGTCAATCAAAAATAAAGAAATTGCTTTGAAATTTGGTTTGAACATCGTTCATACTCGGTTCTCTAATATATCTTCCGGTTTTTTGAAAATCTTCAAACAAAAAACTTTTGTGAAAATTCTTCCCCAAAAATAAGTTTTTTGATTTTTTTGGGGTCAAAAACCCAAAATTTTAAACATCTGAGATAGCCATGTTAAAGACAATGTTATTTCCTTTCTTTTGTTGCCTTTTATTTGCGATTTGCATCAACACGCTACTTTCTACGATTTTTCAAACATTTAACGTTTTTTCACCAAAAATGACATGACATGACGTCACTAAAACGTCATTATCTACTCAAAATTTTCACGAATTTCAACAAAATTGTAACACAAGATGTAGAATTAACGCACCATAAGGTATCGCAAGTTTCACTTCGATATCTGTAATAGTTGTCAAGTTATGGAGAAAATTCGGGAGGGGAGGGGGGTAAAATTTACCCCCCAGCGCCGCGCGGGTTAAGTACCAAAAAATGTCCAAGCACTTCCCCATACCCTTGCTTTTTCAGCGTGGAACGCTTAAGCGTTTTCAAATTGAAATAAATTCGGTTAGATACATTTAAATGCTTTTTGTGAATGGATTTACATATAAGGTTGTCTTCTCTCCCAATTTCAAGTGCTAACTCCTTTTTGTGGGAAAAAATGTATGTATTTCCCTTCAAGGCATGGTTGCCCTTATTGCGCCATTTGCAAGGGTTTACTAAAGTCTGAATATGAAATATGCAAATGATTTTAGGAATGTGGGAGGGTCATTTTTTCGAAGCCAATTAATCACACAACAAGTTATAATAATTTAAACACCTCTTTGCCTTATTGGCTTCGGCTTGGCATAATAAAGATAAACGGCTTAGCTAAACGTGGCGGCGCAAATTGGGCAGTCTGAAGTCTCCTCTACTTGGTACCTAATAAACTAGATTAGGTCCCTCAGGAATGTGGTACTTTACGGATGGTACCAACGCAATAAAAAAACCATCGTGAAAACGGCTAATATAAACCATTCGGTTGTCATTTCCTTAATGCTCGGTAGGGACGGGCCCTCACGATTAAATTAACCTCTGCCTTTTGAATATGCCGTTGCATGGGCAGATTGTAATGTTTAAATGTGGTAATTTGCAGAGTTAAACGGCAGCCGTAGCAAATTCCAGATTTGTATTGTTGAGCAAGTTAACAATACTTTCGTATTCGAAGAGGGCATTAAGGTTAAAACCTGCAATCATTTTGTGATAAATATAGCAACGTCATCACATCAAAACGCAATCTGAATTCACTTCACACCCGACTTTGATGGTCCGTCCGGCTGATCGTTTGATAATTTCCTGGAATTCTCTTCTTTTTGCGTTGGCCCTCGCTAATCCCATAACAAATTCCGCGACGTGGCTGGGCACTTGGTCTCGGGAAAGCCGCCTTTACCTCGCTATGCGCGCACACACCCTGCCGGCACTTCCTCCAACCGGGATTTGACTCAGCGAGCGGGCCGATCAGACCCAGCCAACAGCGAAGGCCTCGGTCGGAGCCAGCCAACAGCGATGAGCGAAAGCCTAGTCGGAGCCAGCCAACAGCGAAGGCCTCGGTCGGAGCCAGCCAACAACGAAGGTCAGCTGAACCACTAACAAGTTGATGACGTCATATCCTAATCAAGCGGCCTGCGTTGCTCGCTTCCGCCCCGCTCCAAACAGCCGGCTAGGTAAATCGTGCAAACAGATACAGAAGGGCGTGCGTTCTCACACATGAAGGCGGGCGCGTGGTCACGTGTGATGTAACGTCAGGTCACGTGTCCCGCGGTGTAAGATCACGTATTGTGCGGCACCAGGTCACGTGTCGGCAGCGCCAGGTGACGCGTGGTGAAGCGTGCACGGTGCGCATTTGGCCGTTTGGCGCCTGGCAGACTGCCAGCGCCGCCCGCTGGCCTCCTGTTGAGCGGCGAGGTGCGACGGATGTGCGACGGAGGTGCGCCCGCGAGCCGTTCTGATGACTCGCGGAGTAAAGCGGCTGCTCTGCTGTCTAGCCGTGCACCAGCCAGGATGCACCAGCCCGGGAGTAAAGTGGCTGCTCTGCTGTCTAGCCGTGCACCAGACAGGATGCACCAGCCCGGGAGTAAATCGGCTGCTCTGCTGTCTAGCCGTGCACCAGACAGGATGCACCAGCCCGGGAGTAAATCGGCTGCTCTGCTGTCTAGCCGTGCACCAGACAGGATGCACCAGCCCGGGAGTAAAGCGGCTGCTCTGCTGTCTATCCGTGCACCTGACAGGATGCACCAGCCCGGGAGTAAAGTGGCTGCTCTGCTGTCTATCCGTGCACCAGACAGGATGCACCAGCCCGGGGTGTTGTATCCTTCCTCCTATCATCAAGTTCTCATGCTCTCTTATCAGCAGCATCCCATGTAGTCGCACGAAAGCACGGGTCTTTCCAACGAATAGCATCATTCTAGCAACTACCCTCCCTTTCACGTTTACGTTCCCTTCATGAGTCTGTTTAGCAGTTGGTAAACAATCGTAAGTCTGAGAGGATTATATCTGTCCAGATCTGTTGCACAACATTTTCACTTGGCTGCAGCAGCACAGTACTAAATCATTGCATATAAGACGCTCGTTCCGGGACGAGCCCTTATACGGCTCGCGACCCAGCTGACTTTCGCAATACTTGTGACGCCACAAACCCGGGCGAGTGTTTTTCAGGGGTCCTCAGCCGGCGCGGTGGGGCGCCCGGTCTCGGCCCCGACCCGACCCCAGATCCGGATCCGGGTCCGAACGAGCAACAGGCGGTGGGTCAAGGCATACCACACAGCCGGATGCATGTACCCTCTGTCCCGTGTAGAATTGTATCCTGGCACCCCGTCCCCTCCGGTCGCTTGCCGGCTTGGCTGACAGGCGTAGGAACGGGGGGAGCGTGAGGGCCAGCCCCCTCCCCCCCCCCCCCACTTTTGAACGATTTCTCCTCCTTCGATCTCTTATTCGGTATGAATGCTGCAAAGTTGCGAAAATCATGATGAATTCACAACCCCCAATACCATAACCCATAAGCGTAAGAATCGGGAGGGGGGGGGGGGCAAGGCCCGACTTGTTAGGTTGGGGATCCAACAATTAACTGCTCCCTACTTGTGAGCGATTTCACAATCATATGCGTGGGACCGGGGCTGGGGCCACATGGGCTCCCACTTTGAGGCTGGGGGGGGGGCTATAATGATAACTGGCCCCCTCACTTTTGAGCGATTTAACCCTCATTGATTACTGATATTGGTTTGAGATGAATGCCTTGAAGTTGGGAGAATAACTATTAATTTACGACCTCGCGTATGGGAAGGGGGCGGGGGCAATATGCCAACTTTTTAGCCTGGGGGGGGGGGGGGGCAACAATGATAGCTGGTCCCTCATTTTTCAGCGATTTCACCCTCTTCGATCACTGATATTGGTTCGAAATGAATGCCGCTGAAATCTGGGAGAATAACGACGAATTCATAACTCCGCAATGCCATAACCCATAAACATACTTAAGAACCGGGGGCCGGGAGGCTAGGACCGCGCGTTTTAGGTCGAGGGAGCCAACAATGTTAACTGCACCCCCACTTTTGAGTGATTGCTCCCTCTTCGATCGTTGATGTTGGTTCGGTATGGGTCCCTCGCCCAGGTGGGGCCTGGGGGAGGGGGGGGGGACATTTTGAGCCTCCCCCTGTTTTTTTTAGAGAAAAGCGGGAAAACGGCGCAAATTTGGCACAGCTATTCGGGTATCAGAACCCACATTGTGTGAAAGTTTTGACCTCAGGTCGTCTCAGGTCACGTCACCAGGTCACGTCAAGTGACCTTACCTCCCAAAAAAATTGTGATCGTGCCAAAGCCACAGTGTGTGTCCGAGAGATTTGAAACTTGCAGGATTGCATAAGGTCATAAGTACCTACAATTCGTTTATCTCAGATATTTTGTTATCGGTGACCTAAGGTCAGGTCAATTTCGTGACCTCCCCATTATAAGTCCATGGGAAAATATAGAAATGCTTCCTATTCAGAGAATATGCATTAGATCAGGCTAATTCTTTCAGAATAATGTTATTTTAGCTCACTCTCGATAACCCATGTGCAGTTGTTGCTCAGCGACCTCTGCAAGGTCAGCTGAGGAGTGAGGTCATCTGAGGTCACCAGCACTTGCTTGCCAATAACTCTTGATATAACCAGTAAAACGTCTTTTTGGGCGATGACCGAGCAGGCGCGCTCTGGTAAAGCTAAAACAGGTTTGAAATATGAAACGGTACGGGAGCACACCTGGTAGTAACACATAGTCCTTTTAGTCCTTGTATTTCTCCATAAAAAATACAGGTCTCCATGCATGCCAACATATAAATTCAGTTTCATTAAATTGTTCATGATCTCCTTTCTCGAATCCGCCAAAAGGGAGTACGCCCTAAGCGCTGCATGCTTCAGCGTAAAAAAAATGTTCAGATTAATAATGCCATTTTTGATCAATAATAATGTGTGTTCATTTCGACGTTTGCGTGTGCCACGCGATGTGATACCACCTCTATCAGAACGCACCATACCAAAATCAAAATTGATTTGATGGTCCTATCCAATGGTGAAAACCCGATCTCAATCAGAGCAGTGGTTGTCCAAGTTGGTCCTCTTTAAAGTTTAAGTTATTAGCTTCCGAAAAGCGTCTGATGGCCGGTTCGGGCCGGTTCGGGCCGGTTCGGGCCGGGTCAAATGTAAATTTGTCTAGTAAGTTGAGAGAAACCTCACGGGCGCTTCGCACCCACTCGGTAATAAAGATAGAGACGTGCGAATGCCATCACTGTGTTTGTCTCGTCGAGCCGCATGGCCCCATATGCAACATGACCTACCTGGGTCACCAAATTACCTTGACCTGAGGTTAAATGTTGAAGTTGACCTAACCAGGTTACCATTAATATGTTTCGAAGCGCCTTGACGAGACAAACACGATGGTGTTAAAATTAATACTATCTGGTCAACTAATACAAGTGATTCGTGATTTTTTTGTGTGGAAAAAAATGCCCTCGTGAACTCTGGAGCCTAAACTATTGCCCTGAGCTAAAATTTGATGACACCAAGTGGGACTGCATTTGTCATGAGCTTTCTATTGCTTTTTCCGTGTGTTCCTAGCTGGCATAGTTCCCGAGATATTTGGGGGTTTCTAGAGCAAAGTCCTGTACTTCGAAAATTTGACCTTCGATGACCTCTAGTGACCTCAATATTGACCTGAGCCAAATAATACCCGAAGTAGTTTTGGCATTTCTTTGTCGGAGCTTTCGAACGTTTTTTATGTGTCTTTTTGGCCCTTTTAGTTTTCGAGTTAGAGGGGGCATTTATCCGGTGAGGTTGCGGCTGCCCCCTCCCCCACACACACTTTTCAAAACGTGCCTACGCCCATGTTGGCTGATGCCAGTCGTCGTGCGCGTTCACCACAGCTCCAGGCTGAGACGGAATCCAGCCAGTGCCAGGACAGACAGAGCAATCATTTCACTTTCCCTAGCGTTGCTGTAACGGCCAGCGGCCAACGGCTGTACCTCGTGCCTCGCCCGCCGCCGCCGCCGCCGCCGGGCGGTTCTATACCGCCGCTCACCCCGCCGGACAGCGGTCACGTGACACGCTGACCAGTGACGTCATCCGCCGCGGCATTCCGTACGCACTTTCACTCCCCGGCTTCGCTTCGTTTGGTCGCCTGTGTTTACATGGCTGCAAAGCGCCGAGAAAGGGACAGTGGTAGTACACACAGTAGACGTCTAATGCTCAAATGGGTGTAGGTTGGTGGGCGCAATGTTTTTTTTTAACGCTTGACGCGTGCTGCGTGCGAATCGCGTGTTCATTGCGTATTGAACACACTTGTAAGCGGAAGAACCGTGCGACTGACACGGTACGACACTTCCAGCTGACAGCTGGGGTTGCACGAATAGCCGGCGAATGTCGAACGTGAGAATACCCGGATATGCCTATTAATTGGAGTTCGCAATCGGAAGACTTCCACTTAATATGCCTACTGTACCTACTGTTTTACTGTGTGCCTACTGTTTTCGAATGTCAAAAATATTTTGCATACGGTAAGTAGCTATTGGTTTGATTGTTGGATATGATGAAATTCACATCTGGGGCCTCTTTAGTTGAATTTTCACTTATATTGTTTCGTTCTTATTTTTTGTTTCGATATCTATAAAACGATCGCCATCGATCGCTAAACGATCGCCATAAGTGATGTGTAAAACGGCGCACATAAGACAATGAAATTACGACTACATCATGCAAGAGAGAGAGAGAGAGAGAGACAAGTTTTGCACAGCATGTTCTTGCCACTGTGAACTTTATTATGTGCAAGTTCCGTAGCTCTAAATTGATATTTTCTTCGAAAAATGACCATCGGCCATCATCGAAACGGCCATCATCGAAAAGCATGATGGCCATCCAGGTTCTGTTTGGCTGCTGCTATCAGCGCGCACGAGCTGTTTTAACGAATTGCTATTGCCGCGCTGCTAGCAGTTTAATCGATAGTTGCAATGCTTCTAGTAGCGGAAGCCCCCTGGAGTCTATCCGATAAGTTTTTTGCTCGCAGCAAGTTCCTGGAGTATCTGGAATATCTCAGCAACTATGGTGAATCTTGAGAAATGAAGTCATGGTCAATTCAGAAAATTATGTTCTATAGACCAGTGTCAATAACCCAAAATATTGATGTGAGTAGGCGCACTCCCCTTAAGTCTGTCAACAAGCTCGCGTGAAATATACGATATTTTCCTCCCTAGCTCTCTTCCACAAATGGATTGCAGGTAGCTGTTCAGTGTTCATGCGGAATTCGGCTATTCGGCAATGCATCCATTCATCCATTCATCCACTCAGCCATTTAGTCATTCAACCTGAATAAATTGCTGAAAATTAAAATATCCGCTGAATGTGTAGTGTGCGGCGTAGAATAATGGGGTTAGCACTCGCCTATCAGCTACCACCTATCATCGGCTTTCTATAAGTTGTGCTGTAATATGTGAATTTTGCACCGTTCCTTGTCATTTCCTTCTCTGTTTCAACCTGTCTGTCGATGAGCGCAGCGTCCAGCTGGCAGCAGCGCGCCACAGACGTGTCATTGTTCTCTATCCGTCTGCAGCACCCAGCTGGCAGCAGCGCGCCACAGACGTGTCATTGTTCTCTATCCGCCTGCAGCGTCCAGCTGGCAGCAGCGCGCCACAGACGTGCCATTGTTCTCTATCCGTCTGCAGCACCCAGCTGGCAGCAGCGCGCCACAGACGTGCCATTGTTCTCTATCCGTCTGCAGCACCCAGCTGGCAGCAGCGCGCCACAGACGTGCCATTGTTCTCTGTCCGTCTGCAGCGTCCAGCTGGCAGCAGCGCGCCACAGACGTGCCATTGTTCTCTATCCGTCTGCAGCACCCAGCTGGCAGCAGCGCGCCACAGACGTGTCATTCTTCTCTATCCGTCTGCAGCACCCAGCTGGCAGCAGCGCGCCACAGACGTGTCATTGTTCTCTGTCCGTCTGCAGCACCCAGCTGGCAGCAGCGCGCCACAGACGTGCCATTGTTCTCTATCCGTCTGCAGCACCCAGCTGGCAGCAGCGCGCCACAGACGTGCCATTGTTCTCTGTCCGTCTGCAGCACCCAGCTGGCAGCAGCGCGCCACAGACGTGCCATTGTTCTCTATCCGTCTGCAGCACCCAGCTGGCAGCAGCGCGCCACAGACGTGCCATTGTTCTCTATCCGTCTGCAGCACCCAGCTGGCAGCAGCGCGTCACAGACGTGCCATTGTTCTCTGTCCGCTTATACGCAGTGGCGTAGCTTCTCCAGAATATTTTTTGGGGAGGGGGCTGAGCTGGGACAAATCGCTTAAAGTACCATCAAAATCCACAAAAATACGGATTTCTCCCCGGATTTGACCCACTTCCTCGTCCAAGTTGGCGGGGCTGAAGCCAAGTTGGGGGGGGGGGGGGAGGGGGGTGAAGTCCTCTCAACTGAATAGGATCCTACACCCCTGCCTATACGCATTCATAACGACGGGCTCTGATAAGGCGCGGGTTTACTGTGGATGTTCCCGAATACAGTCTATCATGAGTATATGGAACACATGTTGTCTAAGGTACGGAAGAAGTCACCCAGTTTTCAGGGAGTCACTCACGTCAATCAAACGACTGTGATTCCCTTACTGAGTTATTGAGCTCGGCCGACTATCATGGTTGCATACCTGGCGCACCTTCGTTGTGACAGTGGAAGTGAGGAAAATGGCAAGTTTTCTGTGAATGTTTTCCTAGACTAGAGTATCTGATTGGTCAAGGCAGCCGGCAGAGTGTTGCTGAGAGGAATTGCAATATTTCCAGTGTAGCACATATAGAGGGCATATTATTATCAATTAAATTCGTAATTTTGTCAATACTAAATCATTTCATCAACCGCTTACACCCACAACTACCACAACAATTCATAACCGAGCGCCTAGGTTGGGCTTTATGGGAAGGTTGTAATAATAAGCCCACCGCTTGGGCTGTTTGGCATTATTATGTCATAATTGAACACAATCAGTGGCGTCGACTAACAATTTTGAGTGGGAGGCCAGCCAGGAGTTTAGGGGGGCCAGCTAGGGTTTAGGGGCAGCTCCATAGGACTAGTGTTAAAATCCTGCGCATCTGGGGGGGGGGGGGGGGGCAGACTCCGGCTGGACGACCCCGGCGGGAGGAGGCGGGGGGGGGGGGGGGGGGGGGGGTCCATCCCTCCTCCTTCCCCCAGTGACGACGACCCAGCACACAATACAACTCTACATATCATAGCTATGCTTGCTTCACCTCGGCGCATGCATCGTTTTGACATGAGATCACGTGTGTGCACCTTGCTCTATGACTTGTATCTGTCCACACTCCACACTCCACATTCCACACTCCACACTCCACACTCCACACTCCACACTCACACTCCACACTCCACACTCCACACTCCACACTCCACACTCCCACCACCCCACACCCACACTCCACACTCCACACTCCACACTCCACACTCCACACTCCACACTCCACACTCTGCACACTCCACACTCCACACTCCACACTCCACACTCCACACTCCACACTCCACACGTCACACTCCACACTCCACACCCCACACCCACATTCCACACCCCACACCCACACCACTCCACACTCCACACTCCACACTCCACACTCCACACTCCACACTCCACACTCCACACTCCCACACCCCACACTCCACACTCCCACACTCCACACTCTACACTCCACACTCCACACTCCACACTCCACACTCCACATTCCACATTCCACACTCCACACTCCACATTCCACACTCCACACTCCACACTCCACACTTCACACTCCACACTCCACACTCCACACTCTGCACACTCTGCACACTATGTACACTCCACACCCCACACTTCACACTCCACACTCCACACTCCACACTCCACACTCCACACTCTGCACACTCCACACCCCACACTCCACACTCCACACTCCACACTCCACACTCCACACTCCACACTCCACACTCCACACTCCACACTCCACACTCCACACTCCACACTCCACACTCCACACTCCACACTCCACACTCCACACTCCACACTCCACACTCCACACTCCACACTCCACACTCCACACTCCACACTCCACACTCCACACTCCACACTCCACACTCCACACTCCACACTCCACACTCCACACTCCACACTCCACACTCCACACTCCACACTCCACACTCCACACCCCACACCCCACACCCCACACCCCACACCTCACACTCCACACTCCACACTCTGCACACTCTACACTCCACACTCCACACTCCACACTCCACACTCCACACCCCACACTCCACACTCCACACTCCACACCCCACACTCCACACTCCACACTCCACACTCTGCACACTGTGCACACTCCACACTCTGCACACTGTGCACACTCCACACCCCACACTCCACATTCCACACTCCACACTCCACACTCTACACTCTGAACATCCAC
>JAXIVJ010005509.1:0-73410 GCA_036785665.1 Chirona hameri
ACACGTCTCGATCACATATATTCCGGTTTTTGGATAATTCTGATTTTTCTTGAAAATTTTGTTAAAAAAAGGATTTCTCAAAATTTTGAATTTCAAAAATCCGAGATAGCAGTTTGATAGCCCGGTCTATTGTCAGTAATTTTATTTAAGACAATTGAGTTTATCTCAAACATCGTAGCTTTGACAGCATTTTCCGCAAACCATTATTTTGCTACAAAAACCGAAGAGCATGACGTCACTCTGACGTCATTCCCGGTTGACCTATCATAACCTCATATTTTTATGTTGCCAACGTGTGTAGATTTATGTGAGAGAAGGTACTGCAATTTGGTGGCGATACCGGTGTTCGTTTAGGAGTTATTGCAAAATAACGGGAGGGGGGGGCAAAAATAGCCCCCCCCCCCCCCGCCCCCAGTAAGTCGCGGGTTAACGTGCTGAATTGGTGCGGATACCTCCATCCCGGAGATGCCAGCTAATCGTCCAGCGGAGCGGACGGGTTAGCACTAGTGTGCCCTATTTGGTTGTTTAGGCACACTGTGCTTGCTGAAGGAAACACCGGCAGATAGTTTTACAACATGAATGTTTTTGTGTGCAAATTTTCAGTCACTTCGACCGAATAGCTGCAAGAAATAAGCTTCTGAAAACCATGGCTACGGTCGGACCGCTTATACGCATATTTCCCCCCTAGTTAACGCAAGGCCTCGCTCCGCTCGGTAATCAAACTGTTTATGCCGGTCCTGACCTAGGAAATATATCCATAAAAAGCTTCGGACTAAATTTATCAAATAAAATATGCAAGCCATTTCGTTCAAGTTCTGTCCAAGTGCGTTCAAAGTTTGCAAGCCGAGGTAGTTTTCGGATAATTACTTCATCCATTACTCCAAGTACATGAGCTACTTCATCCGCATCCGTTTTGGCCAGCCGTCCACAAACGACTACCCCGCACAACGAGCGCGGCAGTCACCGATTCCGGGGCGATCCGTCCTGGTACAGTCACGGGCAGCCCGGGGTCGGCAGCATGCAGAACAGTGAGATGCGCTGAGCTTATGAAGAAGATAGAAAAAAAACACGCCAATGACATTGTCTTGTATCGCACCACCGACCTCCTAAATATCTATCAAACCCCTGACCTGACCTCATGACCACCGGCACGAGCCAGTGTCCCCCGAAAGCAAAAAGCCAGTTCAGTGGCAGCCGGGTGGCGCATATAAGTTCTGATATTCACGGCATATTAAGAATATTAGTATTGCAGTTTATTGTGATCATGGATCGACGCAAAATTTGCCTACGATAGTGCGACCCTACATCCCCACTAACATGCTACATTTCGCGGTTTTGACTGCAAGGTGCGCGGAGTTATTAAAAGCAATCGGATGACATCTGAACGGACAGACGGACAGGTGGCTGCCACTTCTTATAATTAGTATGAAATATATGTATATGTAACACGAATAACTAGGATATGTAGGTATCCAAGCAGCGATGAGCGAATCGCCTGGCAGTGCCTACCGAATATAGCGTCGTTTGAACAATATGCCATGAAGATTTCCGAAGAAATTATTGTTTTTCATCCATCACACAACTAAAAATTGCGTTCCTAAGTAAAAACTATAAGGTAAAAACTGATTTTCTTTCACATTGTGGCCAACCGTACTGATGGATCAATCGGCATTTCGTCCCCCCCCCCTCCCCACTCAAAAATCCGTGGCGACGCCCCTGGTCACCACTTGACCTTGACCTGAGGTCAAATTTCTAAGTTGACCTAAACTGGTCAACATTAAAATATTTCGAAGCACCTTGGCTAGTCGAGCACGATGACGTAACAAGTATTGCTTTATCTATAGTAGGTAAAAAGTTATCTGCGAAACACTGTTTTGCCATAAATAGCCTTTTTGACCTTTTACCACCTCTGGTACCTAAACTATTGACCTGAGCTAAAATTTGAGGACACCATGGCGATTCTTTTTTCGTTTGTTCTTAGCTATCATAGCTCTCGAGATATTTTGGGGTTTCTGGAGCAAAGTGTTAAACATTTTTGTTTTGCATATTTTACCCATTTGACCTCGAAAATATTGACCTGGGGTCATGCAATTTTCGCAAAACAGAGGTCCTTACAGAACCTCCCTACCCTACACATTTCTTTATTGTTGCTTTTATGGGGGGCGAGATCTTTGGGGGCAGAATCCCCCCCCCCTAGTGCGTGTAATTCTCAGAGGCTCGCTACTCGTTACTCGAAGCTCGCCTTCATCATAAACTAGTGCCGCCAGCTTGTCGCCGGCCTATATCAGCTGACGAACATTGTCAACGTTTCGCGGCATCAGGATCGGGAGACAGCTACCTTTATCACAGTCATTGCGCATTGCGCCGCATTAAGCAACAGCCCAACAGGTTTGATATTTGGCAGCCCTTTACGTCATGACATTATATTTGTTACGTGTGTAAGGCATTGATTGTGCTGGTGCGAATAAACCAGGGAGTGAAGAGAAACAAATATAGGCAAAAAGTAACGGAGTAACGGACTAAAAAGTAACGAAGTAACTGACCATAAAAGTAACTTCCGTTACTTGGTCCGTTACTGTAAAAGAAATGTAACGAGTCCGTTACTTCGTTACTAAAAAAAAAGTAACTTCGTTAGTAACGGAGTAACGGACCGGTGCCCACCTATGATTATTTCAAACCATCTGAGATCTCTTCTGTCCCGTAGTTCGTGCCTGGGAGTCCGTTCCCTTCAGTTTGCATTGGTCAACTTGGTATACCTGCTGACAATGGCAATGCGATTATACATCGATGGTGTGGAATTGTATGGCGCAAATGGTGCATCCCATCGAAGTCCATGCTATAGACCATGACGATGTAATCGATCTCAAAAGAACGCTGTACTTCCGACCGTTCAGTGTCCGTTCAGTTTCCGTTCAGTTTCCGTTCAGTTTCCGTTCAGTTTCCGTTCAGTTTCCGTTCAGTTTCCGTTCAGTTTCCGTTCAGTTTCCGTTCAGTTTCCGTTCAGTTTCCGTTCAGTTTCCGTTCAGTTTCCGTTCAGTTTCCGTTCAGTTTCCGTTCAGTTTCCGTTCAGTTTCCGTTCAGTTTCCGTTCAGTTTCCGTTCAGTTTCCGTTCAGTTTCCGTTCAGTTTCCGTTCAGTTTCCGTTCAGTTTCCGTTCAGTTTCCGTTCAGTTTCCTTTCAGTGCCCGTTCAGTTTTCGTTCAGTTTCTGTTCAGTTTCCGTTCAGTTTCCGTTCAGTTTCCGTTCAGTTTCCGTTCAGTTTCCGTTCAGTTTCCGTTCAGTTTCCGTTCAGTTTCTGTTCAGTTTCCGTTCAGTGTCCGTTCAGTTTCCTTTCAGTGTCCGTTCAGTTTCCTTTCAGTGTCCGTTCAGTTTCATTTCAGTGTCCGTTCAGTTTCCGTTCACTTCCCTTCAGTTTCCGTTCAGTTGTTCGCACCAGTGAGGTCACACTAACATTGAACGAAAATATAAAACAAAATCAACGGACATTTGTACGTTCCTTGTACGGCCTTGATTTCGTGTGAAACAAGGTGTTAATTGGGACGAATTTCGCGTGCCTTTGCTGGTGTTAGGTAGCGCCGGTTTTACGTGTCGTTACATTGTACCAATGACTGCTCTGAGCCTCTGAGATCGGATTGCGAACACGCTATGCGATTTTTTATCATTTCGTGACAAGATCGTGGACGAAACGCTGTTTCTGTCAGAGCATATTTGTATCTCTGCCGTAAATTCAAGCTAACTGGACATTTTTGCTTTCGGTCTATTAGTGCAGCACAGCAAAGGGGGAATATTGTACATGTCACCTAGTTTTCAGCCCGAGTTTGGCGAGCTACAAGTGGGACAATGAGATAGCAGAGTCGGTCTCGCTTCGTCTGAACCTGGACAGACCGGACAGATGTCTACAGACACTGAAACAAGTCACGCGGGTATACCCTAGTGGACACAGTTTTGGAGGTCCGTGTTCAGGACCTCCAAGACTCAGTGGACACAGTTTTGGAAGTCCGTGTTCAGGACCTCCAAGACTCAGTGGACACAGTTTTGGAGGTCCGTGTTCAGGACCTCCAAGACTCAGTGGACACAGTCTTGGAGGTCCGTGTTCAGGACCTCCAAGACTCAGTGGACACGGTCTTGGAGGTCCGTGTTCAGGACCTCCAGGACTCAGTGGACACGGTCTTGGAGGTCCGTGTTCAGGACCTCCAAGACTCAGTGGACACAGTCTTGGAGGTCCGTGTTCAGGACCTCCAAGACTCAGTGGACACAGTTTTGGAGGTCCGTGTTCAGGACCTCCAAGACTCAGTGGGCACAGTCTTGAAGGTCCGTGCTCAGGACCTCCAAGACTCAGTGGACACGGTCTTGGAGGTCCGACAGGACGCATTTTCCGATTCTGTTTTCCCGACGGGAGTGATTATTTGACACTTTATGCTGTATTTATCCTCAAAATGATTGATTGACACTGACCGACAATATTGTGTTGCCTGCTTTGCGTTGGCCGTTATTCGAACCCGTCGTGTGTAGACATCCGGAACATTTCAGTGTAATTGGTGTTCGTTGTAAGTGATAAGGATCAAAGTCAGAGATAGTCAAAGTCAAAGTCAAGCGGTAATACTCATGCATATGTGATTTGCGTGTATATTTTGCAGTGTATATGAAGCTGTATCCATTATACAGATCATTATACATGTTGTCGACAAATGTGAGCACCGATTGGATATGGACGATTCACGACATCCATTCGTTGAGTCTGTTGATTGTAGAACCAAGTGTGCGTTGAATGTAACTCAGAAGTGTATCAATAGGTTGCCTAGGTTGCAGTGGGATGGTCCCACTAGGACATTAAAGTTGGGTTCCCTGGCCGTATTTGCTTTGGCAGACGATTGTCAAGTCGGATTACCACGTTCAAGTCGACTACGTTTCGGAATTCATAACATCTCTCCAGATGCTCTTTATGTTTACTTGTCAATGACAATGGTTTCCTTGTGTTGTCTGTCGTCGTTTGGCTGCCACACGTATTTCTCTACTTTTGGGTAACTGACAAGTGGCACCGGTTTCCATGGCGACCCTGGTTCCGACATATCTCCCAATCGCTCCTCGCGGTACCTCTCACGCATGCCATCCCTGTGCTATTCGCGCCGCGATCAAACCGCATCACCCCCCTCCGCTCCGCTCGCTCCAACCGCGCGTCTATCGCCGATCACGGCCCTAACGCCCACTCGCCGATACATGCACGGCGCCGGGTGCGACGCCGGCACTCTGCCGGTTCTGGCCCCGGTAGGCGTGGAATGTCGGGTGAGGACGGAGCGGCGCCAGACGGCGCCAGATCGCGGGTGGTGGCGAGGAATGTTGACTGGGACTGGGAGGGAGCACTGAGCAGCACATTTACACCCACCAGGGACACGCCGAGTATTCGGGTAAGGGGACGCGAGGTGCAGGGTTCTGGGGTCGGACGTATGTTCGCGTTGGACGTATGTTCCCGGCAGTCACTGGGGTATATTCTGTAACACGACTCACTGGGGGGGGGGGGGGGGGGGGGGGATTGTTAGCCCCACTGGTATCTTCAGAACCAATTATCGCAGTGGGACGCGCAAGGTGGCATTCGAAAGCGCTCAATGAGATAAACCTAACGCACACTTAAACAAATCAAATTAAGGTCACAGTCAGGTCACGGTCAAATAAAACGTCAAAATAGAGGTATTTGAGTTTATGGACAATACTTGCCATCCATGGCCTTCGATTGCGCTTATACATACCCAAAGTGTTGTCAAAGGTATATACATATCCCACATGAGCTAAAGTGAGATTGTTGAAAAAGATCAAGGTCAAGGTCAGGTCACAAAAGGTCACTACACACAAAATATCTACGAAAGTCATGCAGCACATGTTTATGGATCCTTTTACGCGTATAATTCGATAGTGATAGTCAGTTTACCACCTGACTTCATTTACGTGAAGTTAGTGTCAAGTTTAGGTCAAGTTCAGGTCACTGAAGGTCAAAATTTGAAATTGGTAAATTGAAATGAAAAAGCATGTTTCTATATCAGTTTTATCTATAAAAAAACAATACAGCGCTGGCATTTATTTGTCCGTATCTGGTCAATAAAAGCCAAAAAGCGCAATTTTAAAATATGACGTCATGATTTACCTTTACTTTATATGCCATGTCAGTCAAAAAAGATGATATTATTTTGAAATTTGGTATGGTAGTTGCCCATATGTCGTTATCTGACATATATTCCGTTTTTTAATATCTTCGAAAAATTTGATTTTGTGGGCATTTAAAAAAAATGGGGTAAAAAAAAATCTAAATTTCGAGATAGCTGGTTTGTACCCCTTGCAATTTTCTACCTTGTAGCGTTTTTCGATTGCATTTTGCTTCAAATGCGGCATTTGTACGGCCTGGCAAAGTTTAGCTGATTTTTGTGTCAAAATCGTGTTCAGTGACGTCACTAAATTCACTATATCTCGAGAGAGAGAAAAATCTGACGAAATTGCTTCATTTTTGCACAAAAGGTGTTAAACTGATGCCCGCAAAGGTACTGGAAGTTTTGCGTCGATATCTGCATTAGTTGTTGAGATGTTCCTAATATTCCTAAGGGGGACTAAAAAAAGCCCCCCCCCCCGTGACTCGCGGGTTAAATGAATGCTCACATCGCGATACGGGTTAGAGTGGAATGCATCATGGGTTTGGAGTCGTCCCTTGGTGTTTTGCACAATGCCCTACAGTGCTTTGCAGAGTATGGCATTTACCTGTATTTAGACATGAGTAGGACATTTTTGCCATTTAGTACCCATTTAGTGACCCTGGAGATAACGTCTATCTGTCATGGAACCATCGGTGTTTGTATCATCAGTGTGATGAGCTCGTCCCCGCAGGACTGTCGCCGTATAGTCGAAAAGCCGAACTGTGTTATGCGTGCTCTGGGGTCAGGCTCAGCACCGTCGCGTCGGTCTGCTCTCTGTGCTGGTGCTGCTCTGAGGTCTGTGACTACGTCGCATCTGAACCTGACGCGGCCGGCCTGGAGGAGTCGGCCGCTGCCTGAGGGCCGTCTGCCGCCACCTGGGACCTGTCTGATCGGCGGCTCAGGCCGGCGGTCAGACATCTGGCCGGCGGTCGATCGGCGATCAAGTGATCGGTGTGATGTACTGGCTGGACATTAATAGCGATTAACTAGCTGGATGTTAAAAATGTGCATTTCGGTGGGAGGTCCATCGGACTATCAGACCGGCTATCTCAGCTCCGGTGCTAATTGGCAGATTGGTAATGAGTCGTATCCGATTGGATGATCAGATGTCTGGGGCAATGTGGTGTCTGGCAGATTGGTAATGAGTCGTATCCGATTGGATGATCAGATGTCTGGGGCAATGTGGTGTCTGGCAGATTGGTAATGAGTCGTATCCGATTGGATGATCAGATGTCTGGGGCAATGTGGTGTCTGGCAGATTGGTAATGAGTCGTATCCGATTGGATGATCAGATGTCTGGGGCAATGTGGTGTCTGGCAGATTGGTAATGAGTCGTATCCGATTGGATGATCAGATGTCTGGGGCAATGTGGTGTCTGGCAGATTGGTAATGAGTCGTATCCGATTGGATGATCAGATGTCTGGGGCAATGTGGTGTCTGGCCCCCAGATTCAGTGGTACGAAAATTAATTTTGTGACATCAGTTCCATGATGCTGCATCTCTAAATAACAGTATAAGCTGAAAACTGGCTGTGGAATTGACAGATGTTGATGATGCAGATACAGATATATGTATTAGGACTCTCCATATTATGGATTTTATGGTATCCACGTCATTACACAAATGAAGTACACCAAGATAAAAGTACAAAATACACATCAGATGATGATAAAAATACAGATGATAAAACACAGCGGCAAAAGAGTGGCAACACAGACCGATCGCAGGGCTATCGCCTAGCCTCTGGTGTTAGGGCGTTCCAGGCACTCGCGGCTCGGTACATGAAGCTGCGCTTTGCGAATTCCGTCCGCATGCTCTTATGATTATGATGCTCTTACTGTATTACTGTGCTTATGATGCTCTTACTGTATTTTGTTGCACAAACATTCCCATTCCCTCGTTGGGCCGTTCCATTTCGACTGATTGGTGGTTATCGCCATAGTGGAGAGGTAAATGCAAGTGTTGATGGCAGCGATTCCAGAGCTGAACCGGCACAGATGTCGCCACTTCGGTCATCGTTCACTAGTCAGCGTCTTCAGCCATCGGGTGCAGGGCTTATTTTGTAAAACTAAAACAGCTCAGGACATCGAGAGGTATCAGTAAAGCCACATGCAGAACGGAGTCATCAAGTGGCCAAACAAAGAGCGCTTTTCGGCACACAAAAACTTTGCTTTTTCTGTCAGATTCGGAGTCGATTTCGGAAGATCCACGCCACGATGACTGTTTAATGATGTTGTTTTGGCAGTGGTTTGTAATCATGTTGGCTGGCTTGGAAAGCAGCATTGTTAATGAATATTTGTATGTGTCTGACATGAACCGTGGTAAGTATGCAATGCATGCTTGCCACGCTGGTTTGTTCCGTAAGTTATGTCTAAAAGGACTCTCTGACTTTGAATTAGCGTGCAGCATATCCAAGACTTAAGGAGGCTCTGTGACGTTTGTTAACTCTTGTCATTGTCCTAAAGATACATAGTACAGTACATGTCGACCGCGTTCGCCTGTGCCGTTGCAAAGTTACAGTATTGTTTGGTACTGATATGGATAACTTGGGTAATTAGGTAGGTATGCTTTGCGGTTTTCTATTTGGTGTGGATACCAGGTTTACGGCACGATTTGAGTTACGAAGGACTTGACAATGTCCTTTTCAGTGTGTAAACACATGCTCCATGCCCACACTGTCACCCTTCCCTCCTGCCAATATCGCTAACTGATGTAGCTCGGGCCGCCTACGAACTTCGTCGGAAGGACTTGGGGCTGGAAACCTGCATACCCCGACAACATTAGCTCGATTCGCTTTCGCTCTCGATGCCTCTCCTGACTGGAGTTGGCGGCGGCGGCCGCAATCAGGTCAGATGGCAGCGGCTGGACAAACCGAGCTCCAACACACCGAGCACGTTACAATTTCACCACCGAATTCTACCGGCGAACCGGAATAAGGTACCAGATCCGACGGTAGTGGTCAATGTGCATACAAGCTCTGCTCGGCGAATGGTTCTCACCTCAGCAAATGTTTGGAGTTCTGACTGAATTTATGAAAAAGAAAACAAGCTACTTCGTGAAAAAGTGACAGCTGGTACAATATTGTGGCCGCGCAATACGTCAGTCCCTCGCTGGTGTCGGATATTTACGAGACGTTTGTGTCCTCAGTTCTCCGAGCCCGTTTATCCCAACGCATCTTTGGTATGGCCTATCTACGGTCACTGATCGGTATGGCCTACCTGTGGTATACGGTCGGCCTACATGTGGTATACGGTCGGCCTACCTGTGGTATACGGTCGGCCTACCTGTGGTATACATACGGTCGGCCTACCTGTGGTATACGGTCGGCCTACCTGTGGTATACGGTCGGCCTATCTGTGGTATACGGTCGGCCTACCTGTGGTATACGGTCGGCCTACCTGTGGTATACGGTCGGCCTACCTGTGGTATACGGTCGGCCTACCTGTGGTATACGGTCGGCCTATCTGTGGTATACGGTCGGCCTATCTGGTATACGGTCGGCCTACATGTGGTATACGGTTGGCCTATCTGTGGTATACGGTCGGCCTATCTGTGGTATACGGTCGGCCTACCTGTGGTATACGGTCGGCCTATCTGTGGTATACGGTCGGCCTACCTGTGGTATACGGTCGGCCTACATGTGGTATACGGTCGGCCTATCTGTGGTATACGGTCGGCCTATCTGTGGTATACGGTCGGCCTACCTGTGGTATACGGTCGGCCTACATGTGGTATACGGTCGGCCTACATGTGGTATACGGTCGGCCTACATGTGGTATACGGTCGGTCTACCTGTGGTATACGGTCGGCCTATCTGTGGTATACGGTCGGCCTATCTGTGGTATACGGTCGGCCTACCTGTGGTATACGGTCGGCCTACATGTGGTATACGGTCGGCCTACATGTGGTATACGGTCGGCCTATCTGTGGTATACGGTCGGCCTATCTGTGGTATACGGTCGGCCTATCTGTGGTATACGGTCGGCCTACCTGTGGTATACGGTCGGCCTACCTGTGGTATACGGTCGGCCTATCTGTGGTATACGGTCGGCCTACCTGTGGTATACGGTCGGCCTACATGTGGTATACGGTCGGCCTACATGTAGTATACGGTCGGCCTACCTGTGGTATACGGTCGGCCTACCTGTGGTGCACGGTCGGCCTACCTGTCGTATACGGTCGGCCTACCTGTGGTATACGGTCGGCCTACCTGTGGTATACGGTCGGCCTATCTGTGGTATACGGTCGGCCTACCTGTCGTATACGGTCGGCCTACCTGTGGTATACGGTCGGCCTACCTGTGGTATACGGTCGGCCTACCTGTGGTATACGGTCGGCCTACCTGTGGTATACGGTCGGCCTATCTGTGGTGTACGGTCGGCCTACATGTGGTATACGGTCGGCCTACCTGTGGTATACGGTCGGCCTACCTGTGGTGTACGGTCGGCCTACCTGTGGTATACGGTCGGCCTACCTGTGGTATACGGTCGGCCTACCTGTGGTATACGGTCGGCCTATCTGTGGTATACGGTCGGCCTATCTGTGGTATACGGTCGGCCTATCTGTGGTATACGGTCGGCCTACATGTGGTGTACGGTCGGCCTACATGTGGTATACGGTCGGCCTACATGTGGTATACGGTCGGCCTATCTGTGGTATACGGTCGGCCTACCTGTGGTATACGGTCGGCCTATCTGTGGTATACGGTCGCGCTTATCTGTGGTATACGGTCGGCCTATCTGTGGTATACGGTCGCGCTTATCTGTGGTATACGGTCGGCCTATCTGTGGTATACGGTCGCGCTTATCTGTGGTATACGGTCGGCCTACATGTGGTATACGGTCGGCCTACATGTGGTATACGGTCGGCCTACATGTGGTATACGGTCGGCCTACATGTGGTATACGGTCGGCCTACATGTGGTATACGGTCGGCCTATCTGTGGTATACGGTCGGCCTACCTGTGGTATACGGTCGCGCTTATCTACGGAATGATGAGCTGCCTACCTCGGGTATTTGTGCACGGGTTTCGTTGTACGATTCGGCCTTTTGTGTTTAGGGATTGTACTGGTGATATACGCAGCTGCGGTAGGCTATCACATTGTTTGACGTAAGCCGACTAAATAGACTACAAGCAACGTCAGTGATTCGTTAGTGACCATGTGATCCAGTACAAGGTCATGCACATCGCATTGTTCCGCATCGCATCGCATCCATCCGCATTGGTTCTGTGACGCAGCGCTCTCTGGCCTCTCGTCCTTGACACGAATGGGTCCGCTAACTGCGGAACTCGTAATGCGGCGATTACCGCGCAGCCTAATCCATTGCATCGCGTTAATTACCCGCTAATTTACGCATCTGCCAGAGGGAATACATCGTTAGCGAGATGGCAGGGTTAGCAGAAAAACCGGGTCCAACTGCCCACGCTTCATTGCCGACGTTTTCCGTACACACACAAGCTTACAAAAGCTCGGCTGCGAGGCTGAGCGAGCGTCGTAATTTTTTAAACCGCCTCAGGCAGTTCGCAATGCAGTCAGCGAGAGGGCGCGCCACACCCGATGACGACCTGAGCAACCGGGCAGACGAACTCAACGCCCACTTCGCCTCCGTCGGACCTCGTATCGCGGCGGAGGCAGCGGCCGTGCGCGACAGTGCTGGCCCGACTCCGGCTGGACCGCGCCCGCACCGTGTCTGTGCCTCAGCCCTCTCCCTGTGCCCGGCCACTCTGCCGGAACTTTCGACCGCAACTTTCAACCGCAACTTTCAACCGCAATCGGGAAGATGAGTGCTTCGAGGGCCGTCGGTGTCGACGGTGTGCCTCTCCTTCCTGCGAAGAAGTGTTTCCCTGTAATCGGCTGTCATCTTCTACACTTGATCAACTCTTATATATCGTCATGTACTTTCCCTTCTTCCTGGAAGATCGCGCGCGTCACCCCAGTGTTTAAGTCGGGCGATTGGTCTGACCTCAACAACTTTCGGCCCATTTCTATACTCTATGTACTGTCGAAAATCGCGGACAAGGTCGTCTGCTCGCAGCTCAGCTCTTACCTACTTGACAACCATGTACTGACGCCAATGCAATATGCTTACCGTCCATGTCACTCGACAGAAGACGCTCTGATCGACGTTGTGGAATGGCTGGCAAGGGCTGTCGACAACGGCAATGTCGCGTCGATTACGACGATCGACCTCAGCAAACCCTTCGACAGTATTGCTCATGGAGTCCTTCTCAGTAAGCTTGAACAGTGCGGGGTATCCTCGGAGTGGTTGGGGGACTACCTGAGCGGTCGGAGACAGACGGTCAGCGGTGGCTCAATCACTCTACCCCTATCCCATGGGGTGGCCCAGGGATCCCTAGTCGGTCCAATCCTCTTCCTCATTTGCATCAATGACCTACCCAACTTCCTTCCCCACGGCCGCCTACTATCCTATGCCGACGACACCCAACTCCTTGACTCCGTCACTCCTGATGTCGTCGGTCTCTCCAACTTGAAAGCCCGGGTTGAGGAGTCCATCCAGTGCCTACAAAACTGGTTCCAGTCTAATAGCTTCAAAATGAACCCCACAAAGACAGACTTCATGTTGGTTGGCACCAAACCTTCCCTCAAAAAGACCAACAACTTCCACATTACTACTTCTGGCACAGATATTTACCCATCATCTTCAGTGAAGGTACTAGGTGTACTCCTCGACCAACACCTCACCTGGGAACCCCATATCTCCTCAATCATTCGGCGCTGCAACGCAATACTCGTGTCCCTCTTCAAAACTCGGCACCATTTCACTCCTGAGGTTCTGAACCTCCTAGTCCAAGTTCACGTCTTTCCGCACATCCTCTACTGCCTGTCTGTCTGGGGTGGAGCGGCCGAGTGTCACCTAGGTAGAGTGCAGAGAATTATCAACTTCGCTGCCAGGCTTGTGAGTGGTACTCGCCGCTGCGACCACCCATCTCCTGTTCTTGAAGCACTCGGATGGCAGAGAGTCGCGGAAATTGTTCGCCTCCGTGACTGCCTGAACGTGCACAGGGCGCTGCATGTCAGCGAGTCGCCCCACGCTCTGCGTGCTCTATTTGTGACGCGTGCCGAGTCTTCCCAACGCCAGACTCGAGCTGTTTCGGACGGCGTTGGCTCACTCCATCTGCCTCGCGTCCGGCTGACCGCCACTCAGCGGCAGTTTCCGTACCGAGCTGCCGCCGCGTGGAACCGACTGCCAGCGGCAGCCGCCCATGCCCGCTCGCGCCGCGCGTTTCTGACTGCTTGAAATCGCTGATTGACTGTATCGACTGTATCTGCTGACTGTATCGCTTCCACAGTGTATGTATGTGCTGCATCATGAGCCATGTTAGCTATGACTAGGTGCAGAATACCCACTATGTGGACGCTCCTTGTAATACATGAACTTGGTGTGTCGTGTGTTATTGCGGCTTGGCCTCCGGTTCCGCTCGCTCGCTGATAAAACACGTAACAGCAGATTCAGTGATAACTGATAAGTGTGATAACGCTATCAGTGGTCCAGAGGACGTCACTGAAAGCGCTGGGTGAGAGCGATTTGTCTGGAGTCGCCCTCGCGATGTTTGGGTGCGGCATTGTGCATAGTTACATTTTGGCGTATATGTTACATTCATTACCGAGATGTGTGTTACATGTTGAGTTGGTCCAGTGACGGAGGATATGTGTGTTACATGTTGATTTCTGTGACAAATGGTTGATATGTCTGTTACAGGCGGAGTTTGCCAGTCTGGATGAGTACATCTCGTACATCTGGGTGCCGCGGTCCAGCTCCTCCCCCAACTCAGACCACTACGTGGCCGTGTTCCCCGAGGACAGCATCACGGTGCCAGGTGAGTCCTGCACTGCGGTCCGCGAGTCCTCAGAGGCCGGTGGAGGAGGTCCTCTGATTTGTCTTGTCCTCGTGTGTCACTGGAGGAGTGTTGGGCATTGTTAGAGGACCCTAAGGATATATGTGAGGAATTTATGAGCATATTCAGAGTTCAGTGAATATTTGATGGTTTGCGGTTTGTTGGCAAACATTTTCCCAGCCTTTTTGTTGACCTTTGCATGCGTTACAGGATCACATCGGCTATTGTATTCCAGGCTCAAATTCGGCTGCTGTTAATACTTCATATTTCGGTGTTGAATCCTAGTATGACCTTGGTATTTTTTTTTCTCACAATTCCTTATGGGCCTTGTTGCACCATGGCTCTTTATATCCTCATTAGGATAAGAAACAATGCAGAGCTGAGGAATTAAAAGAAGATCTGCAGGTTGCATGTCATCGCAAGGGCAAAGCTAAGTAGCCGCGCATACCTGTGCAGTAACGTGGAAGCCTCTCTGTCGCGCGGAGGATCTGACGGTAATAACGGCAGCGGACAGAACGAAACAATAGCAGAGGTCTAATCAAGGTACAGGAATCTGCGCAAATGAAGCTGGGGGTCGTTTAATGTTATTTAAAGATATGCGATATGCAAAATCGGGGGTCGTTTAATGTTATTTAAAGATATGCGATATGCAAAATCCAGGTGGAAATGTCGTTTCGGACATTGGAGGAACAAATCGTCGTACAAATAGCATTGGTCTAAAGTCTGTTACTGGCGTTACTTTTAAACCTGTTTACTTGACCATTCATTTCAGTATATGTATGTTACAAATCGGCCCATAAATAGGTATTTCACTTCTGAATTGACTGAAGTCACCATAGGCCCTAGGACAACATTTTAGACCTGTACTGTTGCCCCGGTCGACTTTCGGTTAGTGGCAGCAAAGCTTTAACCCTCGCCCTACGAGAGCTTTTTTCACCTTCGCCCTACCCGCCTGACAGCCCCCCCCCCCCCCTGTTAACTTCCAAACCAAGCAACTTAGAGAAATTCGGTAAGAACCAGCATGTTGCCTGTCATGAGTGGAATCTAACAGTATGCGATTTTTAGGTTTCAGGTCAACGGGTGACCTTCCAGGTCAAGTGAATGACCTCGGATTTACCACGTCCAGAACAGCGATTTTGCTCTTCAGAAAACCTCAAAATTAGAAATTGATAAATGTAAATAAAAAGGCATGTTCCTAGACCAGTTTTGGCTCAGAAATACCAAAAAAAAATATTTGTTTGTATCTTGTCCAAAAATGTAAAAAAAGTTATTTTAAAAAATGACGTCATCAGTTTGTTACACTTAGGAAGCCATCACTCAGTCAAAAATGAAGATATTGCTTTAAAATTTGGTATGGGTATTGCCCATACTCAGTTCTCTCAAATATATTCCGGTTTTTCTAATATCTTTGAAAATTTTGATTTTGTGGGGATTTA
Organism: Chirona hameri; assembly: GCA_036785665.1. Lineage (NCBI taxonomy): Eukaryota > Metazoa > Arthropoda > Thecostraca > Balanomorpha > Balanidae > Chirona > Chirona hameri. Next base: position 15,469 of record JAXIVJ010005509.1, read on the forward strand.
AAAAAAGGTTGTTTTCCATTTTAGGGGTCAAAAACCAACAAATTTGCAAATCAAAGATTGCCATTTTAAAGAGAATGTCATTTTGCATCTTTGGTGAATTGCGCTTGCAATTTGCTCTAAAACTCTGTTTTCTACGATTTTTCCAATATTTCTCATTTTTACCAACATGACGTCATCAATACATTATTATCTCCCAAACTTCTTGACCAATTTCAATTAAATGTGTACAGCGTACGTATAATTGTTGTAAACTCAGCTACCAAAAATTTCAGCAAGGTGCACCCTATGTGTCAAAAGTTATTCAAGAAAAACCTCTGGGGGGGCCTGTCAGGCCCAGGCTCCTAGAATTGCCTTGGAGCTGGGGTGCGGAGTGGAAAATTCTGACTAAAAATAAGTATAAAGAGTGGAAAACTGAACCAAAAAGCATATGTACCAGGCTTTATCACCCGATTACCTGCTCACCAAAATTAGTTATTACCTATGACAATTCTTACCGGTTTTTCCATCCACAGGCTGTCCCTATCATTACATCCATAAATCAGTATCAGGTTTCCAATTATCCAATACATTTTAAAATAAGGAGTGGAAAATTCACAGTAAAATTCGGGAAAAAGAGTGGAAAAATAGTATCCATAGGGTGACATTTTCCACCCAAATTTCCCAATGCTAGGACACTGGTCAGCCCCCCCCCCCCCCCCCCCCCTCTGTAGGGCGAGGGTTAAAGGGAATAGGTCACCTTGAAAGTTGTCTTGAAGTTCAACCATACGATGCATCTTGAGCTCAAAACTACGAATATGACTTTCGTTTGGACAACTGATGGATATATGTGGAGAAAGAAGTAAATTTATCTTTGTATTTCACGAGAAATCGTACGATGACAGCTGGCGTTCTGGCTCCGCCCCGCTCCGCCTGACGCCAAGTACAGTCTCTGACAAGGGGCCGCCGCGCCGCCCGGGCGGCTGAGCGGATCTTAACGAGGCGTCGTGATCAGAGACTACGTGCCATAGAGTGTACCTGCCTCCGGCGGCGAGCGTGCATGTCCCGATCGTGGCCCAGAACAGCGGACATGAAACCGGGCCCACTAGTCCTGTGTCGAAATTACTTAACGTAGGGAGGTAATTCTTTTACCACAACCCATTTTTAGATCTGCTCTACAAATCTGCTCTCTCAGTCCAAAACCCCATGTTGAAGGTGAACTATTCCCTTTTTAGGGAAATATTCACCTTTTAATTTTGTTAGTAACAATTTCTTAGGCTTCTTACGTTATGGTATAACAATGATGTTTTTTTTTAAATTTAAGAATTAAATTAAATTATTCCCTTATTCAAAGTTGGAAGTTCATCCGTGTTTTCCCTTCACTAACGAAACGCGACATACATAATTTTTTGTTTAAAAAAACGACATAAACTCGACATACGCGCTTTTGTATCAATACGTTCAACGTTGAATACGGGTGTATATCGACAAATCGCATATTCTAAATAGGTCGCCGTCCGGGGCCAAGCTAAACTGTCGATTTCAATGCACTTTTGTCAAATGCTTGTTGATTGTTCATAAAAGTTTGGCACATATTCGAAAAAGATAGAGTACAGGAAACATATTGCATACCTTCATGATAAATAACAATGCGTAGGGAGTCTAATTTACTGAATTCGTTTCCGAGTACTTATACCGATCGTTATAAGCGTGGATCGCTTATCAACTATATCTTGAAATATCTTTCGGTAGGAATGTTTATATGCAAAATGTGATCGATTTACAATATATTTTTATCTCGTCTATCGATTTCAAGTAATAACTCCATTTTTGTGTGGAAAAAGGTGAATATTTCTTACGGCTTTTGGAATAACGACAGGATGAAGAGAAAATATCTGCTCCGGGACAAAACCAATTCGTGGTTACAGATGATTGAGCAGGAAGCGCGGTCAAATGTACTGTTTGCTTGCACGTAACAGTGCCTTGCTGGTGGTCGCTCATGTTTGGGATGCTGACCACTGAGTCACCAATTTGGGCTTTTGCTCGCCTCACTGTTAAATGTCTCGTTTAATACCCCGGTATAATAATAACGAACATCAAAGTCGACGCTGACACTTAGCGGAGTGCCGATACCGTTACAATGGGATCGACTCTAGGCGCCATTCCAAGGCTAAATAGTGACATTTTATACCTAGCTAACCAACTGAACGCAGTTCTATTCTGCAGACAGCGGGATAAAACGCCAGCTTGCAGAAAGCCTCAGTGCGCGTCATATATGTATGATCATTCTCTGGCAGCGGCCGTCGGATCGAGGGATAACCATTTATATATGTCAGGTCTGTCTGTCTGTATGTCCCCGGTCTAAACGGACATAGGCGTTATGGCTAACCGATTCTGGCCGTCCGATGCCCTCTATCGGAGCAGTGCAAGGTGACATAACTGTGAACAATTGAAGCAGAATCGAGGGCCACAAATCAGCTGACCGCGAATCAGCTGACTGCGGCCATCGCCTGCCGATGTTCGTTAGAAGCCAGGTGCACTCTCGCCGACCGCCGCTTTAAGACACCGCTAAACGCCAATTATCATCATCAGGTGTGCTGAGGATAACGCCGCTAATCTGTTAGCGCAGTAGTCAAGTCAGTAAAAGTAGTATCATGGCCAGGCTTCGTCCGCCTCGCAGTGGAAAATGAGCCGTCTGTCACTGTTGAGCGTCTCGTTAAACCCCGCAGTAATTAAATGATGTCAACGTCGACACCTGCAGTTCCGTTTGCGCGTAGCGGCGTACCGGGACTGAGACATGAAAATGTCTAAGATTAGATGGCCCGAGATCCGTCTGCTGCCGTCTTTGATTAGCTGGCGCCTGCTGTAAACAGCGTGTTGCGGTGCCTGTTTGTCGGGCCGCTGTATCGTGTCCTACATGCTGTACCGCTGCCCGGCGCCCGGTGGCCCCGTCCGTTGCCTAGCGCCCACCTAGCGCCCGCTTAGTACCCATCTAGCGTCCCGTCCCGTCGCGTCGTCCCACCAGCGGCAGCCTCAGCAGCGGCGACCGCTAAGAAGCTTGTGGTCTGCCGCCGGTGTCCGGCGTGCAAAACGGACGCTCAGCCGGCCGCAGCACACCAGGCCGTGAGAAGACAGATAGCTGCCGTCCAGATCTGACCACTTAGGCCCTTAGTGACGTCACCACGGGCTGGGCCTGGGACAAGGCGTCCGAAATTGACCCGATCCGGCCACGCCGTCTAATGGGTGACGTCGTTACAGTCTGTGATCTGGCAGCTGGTCATGACTAAAGCTGGCAAAGCATGACACGTCGGTCTTGAGGCGGGCGGAGCTAATACTGAAACTCTCATAATCCATCAGTGTTTAGGTTGGTATTCTTTAATGCGGGAACTATTATAACACATCGGTGTTGAGGCTGGCGTCCTTCAGTGTTATCAGTGTTATAGCTGGCATGCCGGAACTGTCCGCGGTGGCTACCTGCTATGCGTTCCGCGGACTTTCGTGCCTGGCAATGGGACACAATGCGAGTGGAACGCTGTGGCGCCGTGATGGACGGATGAGGCGCGGCGGCGGACGGCGGCGCTGCTACCTGCTGACTCGTTTAAATAACGGTTTCGGGGTATTCTCGAGGCTATTGTTTTGATGAGAAGCCAACTGCGCCAGTGACGTTATGCGGGTACGGCGGATTTATGGGCACTTTGTCCAGCCCGTGTCTACTGACTGGAATGGCGTTAAATATTTACAGTTTTTTTCTTCTCGCGATGGTGTTCAATTCAAATGGCATTCAAATGACATCACCTGCTCTGACCAGAATGCCTCCCGCCGCCTTCAGTGGCGTTCAGAGCCTCTGTTTTCCGGGAACCGCCCGTAATCCACCCACGATCTGAGAATTGAGCAGTAACTGGTGTTGCCTGCTCTTCTCGGTATCACTGTGCCGCGTGCAGCGCAGCATGTCGTCCTCTGTCGTCCTGTCTCCCTGCCGCCGTCTCCCTGCCGCCGTCTCCCGTTCTCGGTAGCTCGCATGCCGCTGTTTGTTGTATGTTGTGCCTCTCGACCTGTCCTGGCATTCTCCGTACTGATGCTGGCGGCCACACAGCATGTCTAATAATGCCGGCGCCGCAGCACCGTTGCAGGTATCCACGTGGCTTTTCTAATATCACCCCCTCCGTGTCCGTTGCACCTAGCTATAGCCAGGTGGCTTTTCTATTATCCCCCCCCCCCCCCCTGTCCGTTGCAGGCAGCTACGTTCTGGTCTACTTCGGCCGTAACGGCCGGGGCGTGTACGGCGTCAGCGAGCCGTTCTCCGTGCAGTACGGTCACACTGCCCGGCTGGCCGCGCTGGCCCTCGACGGGGCCGCCGCCGCTGCCGATCTGGACGACCACACCGAGCAGCGACCCCTGCTGGCGGCCGAGGCGGCGGAGGAGCCGCTGGTGGAGCCGCTGGTGGACGCCGAGGAGGCGCTGGAGCGGCCGTTTGTGGACGCTGAGCCGGTGGTGGAGCACCCCCTGGTGGACGCTGAACCGATGGTGGAGCACCCCCTGGTGGACCTGGGGCCGATGGAAGGGCGCCCGCTGGTGGACGCTAACCCGGGGCTGGATCGGTCGACGCCGGGAGCGTCCGCCGCGTCGTACAGGGGTCAGGCTGGTGGTGTCTGTGCCACGGGGGAGGATCCCCCGGAGGACCCCCTGGTGACATCGAGTGGCGCGGCGGAGGGAGTACCACGGAGACGGCTGCCCGACCCGGCGGCGGCGGATCCCGCTCTAGAGGGATGGGAGAAGGTGGATCACACCGAGGGAAAGGAGGAGTGATCCACCAAATCAAAGGAGGAGAAAGGAAAGGGGGCGGCTATGTGTCCAGAGACGCTGATGCGAGTGTTTCGGTTCGCTTGGACATGTCTCGTGTCTTCCCTCTCCCACAAAATATCGTCGAGCAGCTGAGTCAGTAGTCGTGCGTTCTGTGTCAAAACTCAGCAATGTGTCGCGCTCACTGTCGCCTCGCTGTTGGGAATTTAAAGGACCCGGCTGAGACAGACTCCATCCCGCCGGCTGTCGAGTTGCAGGACGACGCTCCTCGCTCGTGAGGGGAACGTGTTGTAGGAGATGGAGAACAAAATGGGTCTTAGACAGATATTTTACTCGCATTTCTCACTGCTGAGAGAAGAGCACCATAATTGACACGATCATCGTAGTGCTATTCTTAGCTGCGGGCGACATGTCGTTTGTATGCATACTCTGGATACGACTAGGACTGTATACCCGTGCCTTGTTCCGGGTGATTCAGTTCGGGGCTTCCTAGTAAATTTTGGGGCGGCACCATTTGTCGCTTCTTCAGACGCGTTGAGCTTGTATGCTGGCTACGATGATCACCGCTTTAGCTGCAGTACTGGAGAATTGTGGTCGGTGCAGACTCTTGCTTATCGTCCGTCTGCGTCACATTTAGCGCATTGTTTCACCTGAGAACGTAGTCAATCTAGTCATGGATCCGTCATCCAGCTGTGTGGTTTCCACAAGGAGGTATGTCGGGATAGCTCTGTAAATCAGCTCTTTATTATCTCTAGCTAACCGTATTGATTCCTCGTCCAACAAAGCTGCCTTATTGTTCTGCCTGCATTGGGGTCGTAACGCGTGTTGTGAGAGTTGGGCGGAGTGATTTCCAGCAGGCATACTTATTGTGGTGATTGCTGTTGTGTACTTCGTGAGGGAATCGGTCAGCATGCCGACTGCTGTGCTGTCCTTTGAAGGCAGCGATCTGAGTGGTTTGTGATGTGGTTTGTTGTGTGGTCTGTCAGTGGTTTGTGTGGTCTGTCAGTGCGGATGGAGGTGAACCGAGTCGGATGCGTGCGCGTCCGTTGAATCAATGCACCGGAACAATATAGATGAGAGGATGTTCGCGGAACGATAAGGGGATGTTCGCGGAACGATAAGGGGATGTTCGCGAATATATGTGTACAGTGTGGACGGCTGGCAGAAGCAATATCAAGCCCATGATATTGTTCAATGTCAATTATGTCCGCACTTAACACACGCTTCGTGAACACCTCCCAGTCTGCCAAGGTGACGGTGGTGCCAGACGTTTGCAGCGGCGACTCGGCGAAGCTCGCCTGCCTGTGATTCCGTACCGCGTCTGGGTGAGTCGGTGTTATCTGAGCGGTAATTCAGCGCCGTGTGCAACTGGACACCGCCGGGACACTACCGGGACGTGTTGAGATGATGTCGGGTGGTGGTGACGGCGGGAGGTGTCTGGGTGGAGAGGGCTGGGTTGGTGGGCCGCCTTCCGTCATGGTGGCAGTGGAGGATCGAATGTAAACGGTGGAGGAGGTTTTGATGTGAGCTGTGCGTGTTACTGGGGATTTCCTATTGGATGCGCTGTACTCGTTATGAAGGGACATGTCGTAAATTCCTTGTATGGTTCTGTTTGCGTACACACTAAGCGTCATTACATATACCATGTATGCTCCCGTCGACAGTCTCGCACGGGTGACTCGCAATGGCGTGCCGAGTGTTTGCAATGGCGTGCCGAGTGTTTGTATTGCTCCTGTTGGACGTGTATCTCTACCATCGAAAAACGCACTCCTCGTGGCGTCTAAGCTGATTCTGCGATGTCCTTGATTAGATATTCTCTTGACGAGGGTCGTGATCAGTGCCGAGTTTTCCTCTCACGTGTAGCGTTGCGTGATTGTAGATCAGATAGGGGCTCAGTTGGGCATGGTGCCACAGAGACGGGTGACGTCCGATTTACGTCCTGCCACCGGGTCGGGCCCGCCGGCCGTGCGTGTGCCGGGACGGCGGTCCAACTTGCCGCGCTTTTGTGGGTCACCAATAAACCATGCCGGTGCCAGTTGCGATTTGACGAGCTACTGCTCGGCGCTGGTCACTCAGAAATGTCGACTGAGGGATTAACGGACGCGTGACCGGCCTGTCAATGCGCCGAACCCGGCTGGACAGTACCGCATCGTAGCACGTCCCAGCAGTTGTGAAGACAGCCCTGACCCAGTGAGTGGGCGGCGGTATGCGCCCGCCCCCGCCCCCGCCCCCGCCCCCGCCCCCGCCCCCGCCCCCGCCCCCGCCCCCGCCCCCGCCCCCGCCGTCCGCTTCGGTCGGGATCCGCGGGCCAGATCGGCGGAGATGACAGAGATGGCATCACGGCCCGTCTCTCTATTTTCCATCTGCTTTCAATAGGTACCGCCGCCGCCGCTGTCGGTCGGCCGTGGCGCAGGCGCAGGACGCTCGGCGCTGACATGTTATTATCGTCGTCAAGCCGTGCTGAGGAAAACCCCCCTGTCTGAAGGAACGGCTGGCCGCCTGCGTTGACACAGGACGCTGAAATCGACGTTATTCGCTGACCGAAGCCAGTGCTAGGGATCAGCAAGGTTTTTTTGGCGTATTTATAGTAGAACTCTCAAAGTACCAGAACAATGAGATGGACTGTCCGGACAGTCGATGTCAGACTCACTCCATTGAACATACACAAGCACCCCGACCCCCACCCCCGGGGGAGCAATTGTCTAACTAGAAACTGGTATATATTTTTTCGTCGGCAATATGGGTGAAACTAAATTATTGAGAATCAAGAGCTGAAACGCAACTGCTAATTTAAAAAAAAAATGGAAATGTACATACATGCTGACGTGATGAATATGATGATTAAGTGAATATTACATCTGAAGTAGTTTTGACGATCAGTATTTCTAAGGACATGATCGCTTAGTAAATTTCCCCAGGAATGACAGCCTTAGGTAATAATTTTTACTGACATTTTGACTCCCGAGTACTTCATGGAAAGGAGCATTTTGTCCCCGACCTTACCCATAAAGACAGAACACTTTACCACCCCTGCGTTGGTTGCAGGAATCGCTCCAGATCGAAAATAGCGCCAGACCCGCCACGCATATTTGTAAATGTCGAATATAAAGTCAAAGCCCATCATACTTAGGGACAGTGGCGTACCGAGTATCAACTATCAGGTCATGCAGGTCATGACTAGGCACGTAGCCAAGGGGAGGGCGGCGGGGGCGCCCCCCCCCCCCCCTGGAGGCCAGGAGGGCCCTTTTTGGCGCGCGAGGGCCCTTTTCGGCGCGCGCAGCGCGCCGAAAAGGGCCGATGAGACCGCGCGAAGCGCGTTATCATAGGCTCTTTAGTACACGAAGCGTGGTCTTTAGAGAGTTTAGAGGACTTCAGAGGCCCTTTAGGGCCACCAGGGCCCTCTCTGAAAGACCAGAGGGCCCCTTGGACGTTCAAAAGAGCCCTGGGCATGTCAGAGGGGCCCCTTGCCAGACCGAAAGGGCCCCTGAGCGGGTCAGAGGGCCCCCTGAGCACGTCGAATGGGCCCCCTGAACACGTCGAATGGGCCCCTAGCCAGCACAGAGGGGCCCCTGGGCAGGTTGAGAGGCCCCTGAGCATGTCGACAGGGCGACAAAACGGCCAGCGCAGTCCTTTGCCAGGTCATAAGGGCCCCTGAGCAAGTTGGAGGGCCCCTGGGAAGTTAAGAGGGCCCCTGTGCAGGTCAGAGGGGCCCTGACCAGACCGAAAGGGCACCTAGGTGGGTCAGAAGGGCCCTGAACATGCCGAATGAGCTCCTAGCCAGCACGGAGGGGCCCCAGGGCAGGTCGGAGGGCCCTCGGAGCATGTCGCAAGGCGACAAAGCAGCCAGTACACTCCCTTGCTAGGTCGGAAGGGCCCTTTAGAAGGTTAAAGGGCCCCTGGAGAGACCAGAGGACCCCTGGAAAGTTAAAAGAGGCCCTGCGCAGATCGGAGGGGCCCCTGACCAGACCAAAAGGACCCCTGGACGGGTGAGAAGGGCCCCTGAACATGCCGAAGTGGCCCCTGGCCAGCACGGAGGGGCTCCAGGGCAGGTCGGAGGGCCCCTTGAGCATGTCGGCAGGGTGACAAAGCAGCCAGCGCAGGCCGACCAGAAGAGTCGCTGGGCCGATCGGAGGGGCTCCTGGGCAAGTCAGAGGGGCCCCTGGCTAGACCGAAAGGGTCCCTGGGCTGGTCGGAAGGCCTCTTGAACATGCCGGATGAGTTCCTAGCCAGACTGGAGAGGCCCCTGGGCAGGTCGGAGGGGCCCCTGAGCAGGGGCGGCGGATTGCGGGGGCAGTGTACCCAAAATTCCCCCCAGTCGAAAATCCTGGGGGCAAAGGGTAGTTTTGCCCCCCCCCCCCCAGATTTTAGCCTGCTCAATCTGGGGGCAACATGACCCTTCCCCTCCCAGGATTTGCATTTGAGGGGGATTTTGGGTACCCTGCGCCCCGCAATCCGCCGCCCCTGTCCCCGAGCATGTCGGCAGGGCGACAAAGCAGCCAGTGCAGTCCCTGACCAGGTCGGAAGGAACTCTGAGCAGGCCGAATGGGTCCCTTGACACACAAGAGGGGCAGAGGAGTCTCTGGTGAGACCGGAAGGGTCAAAGCACGTAGAGATCCCAGATGAAGATTAAATACAAAGAGCACTTACTCCACAATACAAAATATGAAAAGCGGAGCTTTCGGGTATATTGTAACACCCTTGGTCAGGGTGCTACAATATACCGGAAAGATCCGATTTTATTTTTTCCTGTAGAGTAAGCCCTCATTGTATTATATATATATATATATATATATATATATATATATATATATATATATATATATATATATATATATATATATATATATATATATATATATATATATATATATATATATATATATATATATATATATATATATATATATATATATATATATATATATATATATATATATATATATATATATATATATTATATATATATATATATATATATATATATATATATATATATATATATATATATATATATATATATATATATATATATATATATATATGTATATATATATATATATATATATATATATATATATATATATATATATATATATATATATATATGTATATATATATATATATCACCCACCCCACATCATGTCTTTTCGCTTCGCGGATCCCAGATGAGTCCCTGAACAGGTCGGAAGGGCGTAGAAAAGGTCAGAGGGGCCCCTAGACGATCTGAAGGGACCTTGGACCTTTCAACAGTAAGAATACAGTTGTACAGGGAATAACACTCAAAATTGCAATTTAACTACAAATTCAATTATATGCGGGTTAGGAAAAAATCGGTCAGTTTCTCGGCGCATTTATGTGTAATGTTGCTATTTTCCTATATTATTGGGCAAAATAGTTCACTTTAGCACATTTTCCCCGCACTTTTAAACGCACAATATAGCAATTTTAGAGGTCCGCACCATACGCAATGCGACGCATTGATGAGAAAGCAACCCAGGGCATAAAACTCAAAATTTTCGCGGCGCTCCGCGGCGCAATTTGTTTAAGAGTTCCAGGTCTTGAGCTTAACAAAAATATTCCAAGTTAGTATAGCTGATTCCAAATTCGTGTCGCTGGTTCCAAAGTTGATATGGCAGTTTGCTAACTCCAGCTCCTAAAAGTTGGTATGGCCCATGCCATACCTGTCATACTGCATTTTCCAGCTTTGTAACGTGCCTTTTCATGCGTTTTTTTGGGGGGGCTTTCAACGCTTGGGAAGGGGCAAAGGGCCCCTTCAACGCTCGGGAAGGGGCCCTTTCGAGGCGCCGCCCCGCCCTGGACGAAATCCTGGCTACGTGCCTGGTCATGACCTGATCTTTTGGACCCGAGGCACCCATGCAAAGCTGGCGCCCCTCCGATCAGTCACGACGCCCCTCTGGCCAGTGACGGCGCCACTCCGGCCAGTGAGAACGCTCCCCGGCCAGTGACGGCACTTTTGTGGCCAGTGACGGCGCCCCTGGCCAGTGAGGGCGTCCCCTGCCATAGACGGCGCCTCTCCGTCCCGTGACAGCGCCCCTCCGGCCAGTGACGGTGCCCCTCCGGCGAATGACGGCGCCCCTCCGACTAGTGACTGCCTCTCTTTGGCGAGTGACGGTGCCCCTCCGGCCAGTGACTCTCCTTCCGCACAGTGCGGAAGGAGAAGCGCCCCCCCCCCCCCCCCCTGAAAAAAAAAATCGACAATATTGGTGGCGGCCCTGTCGATCGGGTGGCGCCCCTTAAAGGAAATAGTTCACCTTGGAATTTGTTTACCAAACACGATTTGATGATATTTTGTAATACAATTTCTTTTTATATTGTAAAAAATTGCCTTATATCGCGCCGATTCAAGCCAGACGGCCGTACATTTGTATTGTTTATCAAAACTATATGCATACTCTCTGAGTCAGAGTCCTGACGTCACGCGAATGTAAACAATGGTTCAGCCAATCAGATTCGAAAGTAGTCGCGTAAGGATAGACTCGCATTGGAGATTTGCCAACCGGCGGCCGGCGGTTCGCTTTCTAGCACCAGCTGCAAGCTGATTGGCTGACAGTATAGCCTCTGCCCGGGCTAGAACCAGTACAACATGCTTTCGTATGCCTCGTATGCCATGTATGCATGTATGCGATTTTTAGAAACTTGTTTTTATGCTTCGTAGTGCATTTTTTACCCTGTGCCATGTGCTTCATCTCACATGTGTTTTTATATTGACGCGGTGCATGAAAAACCACGATGTGCATGTGGATCACTGAGAATATACATACATACATACATACATTTCGCCAGCACCGCATTCCTTCGCCAAACAATCAAATATATTCGGCTGGAAAATCTTTTCAGTCAAGAAAACTTGCAGATAGGGGTTTCCCAACACGGGCTACAAAACTGCTATCTCAGTTTAAAACCAATGTTGAAGGTGAACCATTTCCTTTAAGTGTGATGGGTCTGGATTTTGTATTAGATATTTCCAAATATGCACGCGTCACTTTCCCTCCTGCTACCAAAATGCTTCAAAATAGAGGCAACACGAACGAGGAAAAAATTAACTATTTTTTTTGTCGCAAAAGGTTATTTTTCGCAGTCAGTACCCATTTTTCATCGCCAGTTTCAGCGTATTTTGAAAGGGGGTAATTTCTATTGCCGCCCCTGTCGAGCGTGGGATGGGGGGGGGCTTTTGCCCCAGCCCCCCCCCCCCCCCCCCCCCCCACCACCCCCTTGTATCCGCCAGTGGTCAGACGCGCCACTTTCTCTATCCCTACTGCTACCAAAATGTTACCAAATAGAGGAAACACGAACGAGGCAAAAATATATTGATTTATTTCGCAAGAAGTTTTTTTCGCAGGCAGCACCCATTTTTCATCGCCAGTTTCAGCGGATTTTTTTTGGGGAGGTGTAATTTATATTGCCGCCTCTGTCAAGCTAGGAATGGGGGGGGGGTTCTGCCCCTGCCACCAGATCGGCGGAGATGACAGTCTCTCTATTTTCCATCTGCTTTCAATAGGTACCGCCGCCGCCGCTGTCGGTCGGCCGTGGCGGAGGAGCGGCCGACCGACACCAAAATGCTACAAAATAGAGGAAACACGAACGAGGCAACAACAACAAAAAATCGCAAGAAGTTATTTTTTCGCAGGTACCCATTTTTTCATCGCCGGTTTCAGCAGATTTGTTTGGGGGGCTAATTTCTATTGCCGCCCTTGTCGAGCTTGGGATGGGGGCTTTATTAGCCCCTGCCTCCCCCCCCCCCTGCCCTGGATCCGCCAGTGGGGGAAAACTGGGACCCATGAGAAGTGGGACAGTGTGATTATTTGAAGAAAGCGATGGCCAATTCTATTATTTTGTGTTTATTTACGCACTATTGACTTCTGCACATCACTATGACAACAGCTTCCTTTTCCGTCGCGGCCTCTTCGTGATATGTGAGTGCTCCTGAAGAAGTGTAATTGTTAAAGGAAATATTTCACCTTGGAATTTTTTTACCAAACACGATTTGATGATATTTGTAATACAATTTTTTTTATATTGTCAAAAATGGCCTTATATCGCGCCGATTCAGGACAGAAGCCCGTACATTTGTATTGTTTATAAAAACTATATGCACACTCTGAGTCAGAGTCCTGACGTCACGCGAATGTAAACAATGGTTCAGCCAATCAGATTCGAAAGTAGTCGCGTAAGGATAGACTCGCATTGGAGATGTGCCAACCGGCGGCCGGCGGTTCGCTTGCTAGCACCAGCTGCAAGCTGATTGGCTGATGGTATAGCCTCTGCCCGGGCTAGAACCAGTACAACATTCTTTCGCCAGCACCGCATTCCTTCGCCAAAAAATCAAACATATTCGGCTGGAAAGTCTTTTCAGTTTAAACTAATGTTGAAAGTGAACTATTTCCTTTAATGGTTTGTTAGGTACATTTAAAAAATATATAATGCCTTATTGATTGTTTTTGACTTATGTTTGGAACCGTCTGAGCATATGGTATCAAATATCAACGCTTAAAACCGGGATGATTGTTGCAATTTCATTTAAATGTTAGCTTATTAAAATATGGCGGAGTGGGGAGAAGTGCGACCTTCAGGCCGACTGAAGGCCCCTTCAGGGCGAGTAAAGGCCCCCTTAGGCCGACCGAGGGTCTCTCATCCCAAGGGGTACCCGCGGGTGACCAGGGTTCCCCCTTGGATACGCCCCTGCATGCGTCCCAGGTCTTCTTAGCCCGTGCCCGTCCCAATTCGCGACATATCTCACTTTTTATATATAATGAAATTGAGTCTTAAATATTAGTAATAGAAGCTCTGAAATAACAGGTTTTGAAGAAAAATTATTGTTCTGTCGAATGCTACTTCCTTCAGTTTCATAAATCGTTAAACTATTTTTTTGCAATTTTTCAAAGTTAACATTGATTTTTTGTCCCAGTTCTCCCCACTCTCCCCTACTTTGGAAGATAATGACGTTTTAATGACGTCATGTCATGCCATTTTTGGTGGAAAAACGATAAATGTTTGAAAATTAGTAGAATATCGAGTTTTGACGCAAATTGCAAAAGAAAAACGTCAAAAGAAAGGAAATGACATCTCTTCAAAATGCCTATCTCAGATTTGCGAAAGATAAAAAAATACCCAAAAAAAAATACAAATAAGCTTTAGGGGAGGAAAAATTTCCACAAAATCCTCTTTTTTAATATATTCAAAAATCTGTCATATATGTTAGAGAACCAAGTATAGACGATACCCAAGTCAAATTTCAAGGCAATATATTTATTTTTCGCTGACTTATGGCTCCCTAAGTATAAGTAACTAATGACGTCATTTTTTACATTACCATTTTTTTGCTTTTGGTGACCAGATACAAACAAATAAATCCTACCGCTGTATTTCTGAGACAAATTTGGTCTAGAAACATGCCTTTTGTATTTATATTAATTAATTAAAAAGTGTGTCCTTATTGTGACCTGACCTTGACCTGAGGGCCATTATATGGGTTCAGGTTGTGAAAATGGCTGCTACTTTCGAATTATACGTGTAGAATAGCCCATACAACATGTGTCGCATGGCTTTCGTAGACATGTGACCTTGTGTGACCTGACCTTGACCTTGGCCTTGGCTTACAATTTCACTGTCGCTTATACGGGAGATGCATTATACCTTTGAGAGCACCTTGTGCGATAATAGTCGCAATCTAAGGCTTTGGATGGAAAGTATGGTCCAAAAACTCATACCTCAATTTTGACCTTTGACCTGATCGTGACCTAACATGTGACCTTATTTTAAGAATTTCGGGTATGCATAAAATATTCTTCTTTTTTAGAGCTTTCTATCGCCGCCTTGCACGTCCCGCTGCGGTAATTGGTTCGGAAGATACGAGGGGGTAACCCCCCGCCCCCAGCGCGGGGCGCAACAGCCCAACAGGTACGATATTTGGCAGCCCTTTACGCCATATGACATACGATTTGTTTACGCGTGTAGGACATTGATTATGCTGGTGCGAATAAACCCGGGCGTGAAGAGAAACAAGCATAGGAAAAAGGTAACGGAGTAACGGACTAAAAAGTAACGAAGTAACGGACCACAAAGGTAACTTCCGTTACTCGGTCCGTTACTGTAAAAAAAAATGTAACGAGTCCGTTACTTCGTTACTAAAAAGTAACGGAGTAACGGACCGGTGCCCACCTATGTGAATCAGGAATATGCTGGAATCAGGAAGCAGTGAGAAGTAGTGAAGCGATGAGGACTCGGGCTCTGAGGCTTGTCAACGCCGCCGTCTGAAGGACACAAGTCTGGTGTGACCAGGAATCAATTATGTCGATTGCGTGGTATTTCAGCGGCCGTGAACTCTGCGTGTTTCACTGACCGTCCGGCGGCGACGGCGGCGGCTGAGCGTGTGTGCCGCGGTAAGCGTCGGAGCCCTGCCCTGTCATTCCGCTGCTGGCCAGGTGCGCGCGTCTGGACCGCAGTCAGCTCCGCCGGCACGCCAGAATACAGAGCGATGAGCTATCCCACTCGGCGGATCAGCTGGCAAGCTGGCTTCTGTGGAAGTGGAAGCCGCACTGGTGCGGGGTTTGTTTGGCGGTGATCTCAGATCGACACACCCATACACCTGCGCCGGGACGCCCGGGAGACTGACGAGTGACGAGCCTAGCCGGGATGACTGGCCAGGTCGAGAGACTGGCTAGACAGTGCTGGCGCCGTCTGTGCACTTGTGAGAGAATCTGCCGGCGGAAGTTTAAGCCGTATTTTTGTGAGATGCATGAGCGGCACTTTTGTGAGATGCATGAGCGCGCGATGGTACCGTGACGGGCGCGCCCTAAAGCCGCCTCACCACCACGGAATGTGGTATATTGTGGAGGCGGTGAGCCCGAACGTTTGTCTCAGGGCAGGGCGTGTTGCTAGGTACCAGCTCAAGTAACGGACGGGAAAAGACGGTCGTTGACATGGACACGAGCGTGGCCGCCGTGGTTTAAATGTGGGAATGTCGGATGGGGTGGAGGGTTCGGATTTATTTGTCTCGGTTATGTTTAATTTTCATGTTCAGAGTTTTCCGGGAGTGTTCTACGAAGTCATGGTTTAGCTGCATTAGTAGAATCAAACGTCAACACAATATATCCATACTTGCAGTCTTGATTTGCGATGCATCCTTAGCCACCGTACCGGTGACTAAGGATGCATCGATAAGGATGTTAAAATAACGGCATTGCCTAACGGGGAAATAACTGTAGTGAATGTAAAGTAAATGACTGTATCATGTTGTTTGAGGGTTGGTTCGGGCCGACGAGCGGTTGGAGCGGGTGGCCGCGGTCGGTTATCACGAAAGTCTAACGGCTATGATCTGTTATCACGAGAATCGAAAGACCGTCATCAGTTATCAGAATTTAGCGACTGTAATAGGTTATCACCAGAATCTAGCGACTGTAATAGGTTATCACCAGAATTTAGCGATTGTAATAGGTTATCACCAGAATCTAGCGATTGTAATAGGTTATCACCAGAATTTAGCGATTGTAATAGGTTATCACCACAATCTAGCGACTGTAATAGGTTATCACCAGAATCTAGCGACTGTAATAGGTTATCACCAGAATCTAGCGGCTGTAATAGGTTATCACCAAGATTTAGCGACTGTAATAGGTTATCACCAGAATTTAGCGACTGTAATAGGTTATCACCAGAATTTAGCGATTGTAATAGGTTATCACCAGAATCTAGCGATTGTAATAGGTTATCACCAGAATTTAGCGATTGTAATAGGTTGTCACCAGAATCTAGCGATTGTAATAGGTTATCACCAGAATTTAGCGATTGTAATAGGTTATCACCAGAATCTAGCGACTGTAATAGGTTATCACCAGACTCTAGCGACTGTAATAGGTTATCACCAGAATCTAGCGACTGTAATAGGTTATCACCAGAATTTAGCGACTGTAATAGGTTATCACCAGAATTTAGCGACTGTATTAGGTTATCACCAGAATTTAGCGACTGTAATAGGTTATCACCAGAATGTAGCGACTGTAATAGATTATCACCAGAATTTAGCGACTGTAATAGGTTATCACCAGAATTTAGCGACTGTAATAGGTTATCACCAGAATGTAGCGACTGTAATAGGTTATCACCAGAATTTAGCGACTGTAATAGGTTATCACCAGAATTTAGCGACTGTAATAGGTTATCACCAGAATTTAGCGATTGTAATAGGTTATCACCAGAATCTAGCGGCTATGTATGTATGTATTAACGTAAACAGACCGTTCCACACGACAGGGTTATTCTTCGGTCTTCCATACATGAACATAAAAATGAGTGAGCTAAAACAGTAAAAAGTGAGCTAAAACAGTTTGGTCGGTTATCACTAGAATCGAACGACTGTGATAGTTTATCACCAGAAGTTAGCGGAGCCGTGATTAGCTCTCACCAGATCAGAACAGCTGTGGTTGGCTGAGGGTCCGATAGTCAAACATCAAGCTGTTTGGGTCTCCTGCGCTCAGACGCTCTGCCGCCCGTGGCCGGTGCAGTGGGCTGACGGGCTCCGATCGTGGCTAGACTGGCCCGCTGCGCGGAAGGTGTCCGTGACCTCGGTAGTGACCTTTCCCCGCACTATACGGCTCTGCTCCCCATGCCAGTGTGGGTTGTAACCGCGCCGACTAACGCCATGAGACGATGAGTGAGCTGGCTCACATAGAGACGGTACATGGCCTCCACATAACCAGGTAGCCGAGGCGCCCTAAAGCCCTAATCATCATCATCACAGGGACAGTGCCTACATAAAGTCACCGCCGATCATCCAGTGTGAACAGGGTAGCTCGCACCAGTAGCAAACCGAACGAGGTGCGATCGGTAGGACCGAACATAATCCATCTGCAGGTCGAACTGATGCATTTCTGATGACTGTCGTGGTTGACAGCTTAGTCGGTATTTACCGCTTAGAGATGTTTTCACTTTGGATATGTGCATGTCTTTTTAGATAAAGGATATTTCAATCAATTTGCCTTTAATTTCACCGATAAATTCGCATTAAATTTGGTGTGAAATTAATTATAGAATACAATGACGCATCGCCATTGTTACTGTAGGCGGGCGCAGTAGGCGGCAACAGAAGCAACAATTAGGTAAGCATATACCAAGACATTCATTATTTAGTATGCATATTTTTGCGATACCTCGGTTTTTGAGCTAAACAACTTTATCATAATATCACCTCATACCGGTTGTAGGTATGAGGCGACATCCACGACTGATTTTTATGTAAGCATTATGCATAATTCACTGCATATTTTTGTACAATTTCAAATCTCATGCGCCTACAAACTTTGCCTAGCAACAAAGCTGCTGCTGCACGTTAGTGATTGATGTCCGACAACGCCGTCGTCAGGCCGGGTAAACTCTCAGACCAGTCCGCTGTCTGGCGGTTTTTGTCGCCGTTATCTGGAGACATCTCGCGGTAAATCGCCAGCTGCAGCTCCGCCGCGGACCGTGGCTTCCCGTCCCGCCGGGATGGAGGAGCGTCGGCGGGGCCAGACGTCAGACAGTATCTGGGCTCCGATCTCCCGGCCTGGGGACCCGGCCTGGGACCCGGCCTGGGGACCCGGCCGGCTGTGGCGCTCTGCTGCGCTGTCGGCTGTTCGTTGCAGATCTGTCGGCTGTTTGTCGGAGTTTTGTCAGTGTTTGTCAGAGATCTGTCTGTTGTTTGTCGGAGTTTTGCCAGTGTTTGTCAGAGATCTGTCAGCTGTTTGTCGGAGTTTTGTCAGTGTTTGTCGGCCCTATTTGCCGTCGGGCTGATGATGGTGACGGCTGCAGCGAGCTGATGCCGCCCGTCATCAGCCTGTTCATTATCAGGCGGGACCGGGCAGACGATGCCGCCCGTCATCAGCCTGTTCATTATCAGGCGGGACCGGGCAGACGATGACGCCCGTCATCAGCCTGTTCATTATCAGGCGGGACCGGGCAGACGATGACGCCCGTCATCAGCCTGTTCATTATCAGGCGGGACCGGGCAGACGATGACGCCCGTCATCAGCCTGTTCATTATCAGGCGGGACCGGGCAGACGATGCCGCCCGTCATCAGCCTGTCCGTTATCAGGCGGGACCGGGCAGACGATGCCGCCCGTCATCAGCCTGTCCGTTATCAGGCGGGACCGGGCAGACGATGCCGCCCGTCATCAGCCTGTCCGTTATCAGGCGGGACCGGGCAGACGATGACGCCCGTCATCAGCCTGTCCGTTATCAGGCGGGACCGGGCAGACGATGACGCCCGTCATCAGCCTGTTCATTATCAGGCGGGACCGGGCAGACGATGACGCCCGTCATCAGCCTGTTCATTATCAGGCGGGACCGGGCAGACGATGACGCCCGTCATCAGCCTGTCCGTTATCAGGCGGGACCGGGCAGACGATGACGACCGTCATCAGCCTGTTCATTATCAGGCGGGACCGGGCAGACGATGACGCCCGTCATCAGCCTGTCCGTTATCAGGCGGGACCGGGCAGACGATGACGCCCGTCATCAGCCTGTCCGTTATCAGACGGGACCGGGCAGACGATGACGCCCGTCATCAGCCTGTTCATTATCAGGCGGGACCGGGCAGACGATGACGCCCGTCATCAGCCTGTTCATTATCAGGCGGGCCGGGCAGACGATGCCGCCCGTCATCAGCCTGTTCATTATCAGGCGGGACCGGGCAGACGATGACGCCCGTCATCAGCCTGTTCATTATCAGGCGGGACCGGGCAGACGATGACGCCCGTCATCAGCCTGTTCATTATCAGGCGGGACCGGGCAGACGATGACGCCCGTCATCAGCCTGTTCATTATCAGGCGGGACCGGGCAGACGATGCCGCCCGTCATCAGCCTGTCCGTTATCAGGCGGGACCGGGCAGACGATGCCGCCCGTCATCAGCCTGTCCGTTATCAGGCGGGACCGGGCAGACGATGCCGCCCGTCATCAGCCTGTCCGTTATCAGGCGGGACCGGGCAGACGATGACGCCCGTCATCAGCCTGTCCGTTATCAGGCGGGACCGGGCAGACGATGACGCCCGTCATCAGCCTGTTCATTATCAGGCGGGACCGGGCAGACGATGACGCCCGTCATCAGCCTGTTCATTATCAGGCGGGACCGGGCAGACGATGACGCCCGTCATCAGCCTGTCCGTTATCAGGCGGGACCGGGCAGACGATGACGCCCGTCATCAGCCTGTCCGTTATCAGGCGGGACCGGGCAGACGATGACGCCCGTCATCAGCCTGTCCGTTATCAGGCGGGACCGGGCAGACGATGCCGCCCGTCATCAGCCTGTCCGTTATCAGGCGGGACCGGGCAGACGATGACGCCCGTCATCAGCCTGTTCATTATCAGGCGGGACCGGGCAGACGATGACGCCCGTCATCAGCCTGTTCATTATCAGGCGGGACCGGGCAGACGATGACGCCCGTCATCAGCCTGTTCATTATCAGGCGGGACCGGGCAGACGATGACGCCCGTCATCAGCCTGTCCGTTATCAGGCGGGACCGGGCAGACGATGACGCCCGTCATCAGCCTGTCCGCTATCAGGCGGGACCGGGCAGACGATGACGCCCGTCATCAGCCTGTCCGTTATCAGGCGGGACCGGGCAGACGATGACGCCCGTCATCAGCCTGTCCGTTATCAGGCGGGACCGGGCAGACGATGACGCCCGTCATCAGCCTGTCCGTTATCAGGCGGGACCGGGCAGACGATGACGCCCGTCATCAGCCTGTTCATTATCAGGCGGGACCGGGCAGACGATGACGCCCGTCATCAGCCTGTCCGTTATCAGGCGGGACCGGGCAGACGATGCCGCCCGTCATCAGCCTGTTCATTATCAGGCGGGACCGGGCAGACGATGCCGCCCGTCATCAGCCTATTCATTATCAGGCGGGACCGGGCAGACGATGACGCCCGTCATCAGCCTATTCATTATCAGGCGGGACCGGGCAGACGATGACGCCCGTCATCAGCCTGTTCATTATCAGGCGGGACCGGGCAGACGATGACGCCCGTCATCAGCCTGTTCATTATCAGGCGGGACCGGGCAGACGATGACGCCCGTCATCAGCCTGTTCATTATCAGGCGGGACCGGGCAGACGATGACGCCCGTCATCAGCCTGTTCATTATCAGGCGGGACCGGGCAGACGATGACGCCCGTCATCAGCCTATTCATTATCAGGCGGGACCGGCTGGATGACGGGGGGGGTATGGTGACGTCTCGGGTCCTCCGTGGTCCCTGGGCAGACGATGACGCCCGTCATCAGCCTGTCCGTTATCAGGCGGGACCGGCTGGATGACGGGGGGGGGGGTATGGTGACGTCTCGGGTCCTCCGTGGTCCCTGGGCAGACGATGACGCCCGTCATCAGCCTGTTCATTATCAGGCGGGACCGGCTGGATGACGGGGGGTATGGTGACGTCTCGGGTCCTCCGTGGTCCCTGGGCAGACGATGACGCCCGTCATCAGCCTATTCATTATCAGGCGGGACCGGCTGGATGACGGGGGGGTATGGTGACGTCTCGGGTCCTCCGTGGTCCCTGGGCAGACGATGACGCCCGTCATCAGCCTGTTCATTATCAGGCGGGACCGGCTGGATGACGGGGGGTATGGTGACGTGTCGGGTCCTCCGTGGTCCCTGGGCAGACGATGACGCCCGTCATCAGCCTGTTCATTAGCAGGCGGGACCGGCTGGATGACGGGGGTATGGTGACGTCTCGGGTCCTCCGTGGTCCCCAGGCAGACGATGACGCCCGTCATCAGCCTGTTCATTATCAGGCGGGACCGGCTGGATGACGGGGGGGGGTATGGTGACGTCTCGGGTCCTCCGTGGTCCCTGGGCAGACGATGACGCCCGTCATCAGCCTGTTCATTATCAGGCGGGACCGGCTGGATGACGGGGGGGGGGTATGGTGACGTCTCGGGTCCTCCGTGGTCCCTGGGCAGACGATGACGCCCGTCATCAGCCTATTCATTATCAGGCGGGACCGGCTGGATGACGGGGGGTATGGTGACGTCTCGGGTCCTCCGTGGTCCCTGGGCAGACGATGCCGCCCGTCATCAGCCTATTCATTATCAGGCGGGACCGGCTGGATGACGGGGGGGTATGGTGACGTCTCGGGTCCTCCGTGGTCCCTGGGCAGACGATGACGCCCGTCATCAGCCTATTCATTATCAGGCGGGACCGGCTGGATGACGGGGTATGGTGACATCAGGGTCCTCCGTGGTCCCTGGGCAGACGATGACGCCCGTCATCAGCCTATTCATTATCAGGCGGGACCGGCTGGATGACGGGGGGTATGGTGACGTCTCGGGTCCTCCGTGGTCCCTGGGAAGACGATGACGCCCGTCATCAGCCTGTCCGTTATCAGGCGGGACCGGCTGGATGACGGGGGAGGGGGTATGGTGACGTCTCGGGTCCTCCGTGGTCCCTGGGCAGACGATGACGCCCGTCATCAGCCTGTCCGTTATCAGGCGGGACCGGCTGGATGACGGGGGGGGGGGGGGGTATGGTGACGTGTCGGGTCCTCCGTGGTCCCTGGGCAGACGATGACGCCCGTCATCAGCCTGTCCGTTATCAGGCGGGACCGGCTGGATGACGGGGGAGGGGGTAGGGTGACGTCTCGGGTCCTCCGTGGTCCCTGGGCAGACGATGACGCCCGTCATCAGCCTGTCCGTTATCAGGCGGGACCGGCTGGATGACGGGGGGGGGTATGGTGACGTGTCGGGTCCTCCGTGGTCCCTGGGCAGACGATGACGCCCGTCATCAGCCTGTCCGTTATCAGGCGGGACCGGCTGGATGACGGGGGAGGGGGTATGGTGACGTCTCGGGTCCTCCGTGGTCCCTGGGCAGACGATGACGCCCGTCATCAGCCTGTCCGTTATCAGGCGGGACCGGCTGGATGACGGGGGGGGGGGGGGTATGGTGACGTGTCGGGTCCTCCGTGGTCCCTGGGCAGACGATGACGCCCGTCATCAGCCTGTCCGTTATCAGGCGGGACCGGCTGGATGACGGGGGGTATGGTGACGTATCGGGGTCCTCCGTGGTCCCTGGGCAGACGATGACGCCCGTCATCAGCCTGTTCATTATCAGGTGGGACCGGCTGCATGACGGGGGGTATGGTGACGTCTCGGGGTCCTCCGTGGTCGCCGGGCAGACGATGACGCCCGTCATCAGCCTGTCCGTTATCAGGCGGGACCGGCTGGATGACGGGGGGTATGGTGACGTCTCGGGTCCTCCGTGGTCCCTGGGCAGACGATGACGCCCGTCATCAGCCTGTCCGTTATCAGGCGGGACCGGCTGGATGACGGGGGGTATGGTGACGTCTCGGGTCCTCCGTGGTCCCTGGGCAGACGATGACGCCCGTCATCAGCCTGTCCGTTATCAGGCGGGACCGGCTGGATGACGGGGGTATGGTGACATCAGGGTCCTCCGTGGTCCCTGGGCAGACGATGACGCCCGTCATCAGCCTGTCCGTTATCAGGCGGGACCGGCTGGATGACGGGGGGTATGGTGACGTCTCGGGGTCCTCCGTGGTCCCTGGGCAGACGATGACGCCCGTCATCAGCCTGTTCATTATCAGGCGGGACCGGCTGGATGACGGGGGGTATGGTGACGTGTCGGGTCCTCCGTGGTCCCTGGGCAGACGATGACGCCCGTCATCAGCCTGTTCATTAGCAGGCGGGACCGGCTGGATGACGGGGGTATGGTGACGTCTCGGGTCCTCCGTGGTCCCCAGGCAGACGATGACGCCCGTCATCAGCCTGTTCATTATCAGGCGGGACCGGCTGGATGACGGGGGGGGGGGTATGGTGACGTCTCGGGTCCTCCGTGGTCCCTGGGCAGACGATGACGCCCGTCATCAGCCTGTTCATTATCAGGCGGGACCGGCTGGATGACGGGGGGGGGGGGTATGGTGACGTCTCGGGTCCTCCGTGGTCCCTGGGCAGACGATGACGCCCGTCATCAGCCTATTCATTATCAGGCGGGACCGGCTGGATGACGGGGGGGTATGGTGACGTCTCGGGTCCTCCGTGGTCCCTGGGCAGACGATGCCGCCCGTCATCAGCCTATTCATTATCAGGCGGGACCGGCTGGATGACGGGGGGGTATGGTGACGTCTCGGGTCCTCCGTGGTCCCTGGGCAGACGATGACGCCCGTCATCAGCCTATTCATTATCAGGCGGGACCGGCTGGATGACGGGGTATGGTGACATCAGGGTCCTCCGTGGTCCCTGGGCAGACGATGACGCCCGTCATCAGCCTATTCATTATCAGGCGGGACCGGCTGGATGACGGGGGGTATGGTGACGTCTCGGGTCCTCCGTGGTCCCTGGGCAGACGATGACGCCCGTCATCAGCCTGTCCGTTATCAGGCGGGACCGGCTGGATGACGGGGGAGGGGGTATGGTGACGTCTCGGGTCCTCCGTGGTCCCTGGGCAGACGATGACGCCCGTCATCAGCCTGTCCGTTATCAGGCGGGACCGGCTGGATGACGGGGGGGGGGGGGTATGGTGACGTGTCGGGTCCTCCGTGGTCCCTGGGCAGACGATGACGCCCGTCATCAGCCTGTCCGTTATCAGGCGGGACCGGCTGGATGACGGGGGAGGGGGTAGGGTGACGTCTCGGGTCCTCCGTGGTCCCTGGGCAGACGATGACGCCCGTCATCAGCCTGTCCGTTATCAGGCGGGACCGGCTGGATGACGGGGGGGGTATGGTGACGTGTCGGGTCCTCCGTGGTCCCTGGGCAGACGATGACGCCCGTCATCAGCCTGTCCGTTATCAGGCGGGACCGGCTGGATGACGGGGGAGGGGGTATGGTGACGTCTCGGGTCCTCCGTGGTCCCTGGGCAGACGATGACGCCCGTCATCAGCCTGTCCGTTATCAGGCGGGACCGGCTGGATGACGGGGGGGGGGGTATGGTGACGTGTCGGGTCCTCCGTGGTCCCTGGGCAGACGATGACGCCCGTCATCAGCCTGTTCATTATCAGGTGGGACCGGCTGCATGACGGGGGGTATGGTGACGTCTCGGGGTCCTCCGTGGTCGCCGGGCAGACGATGACGCCCGTCATCAGCCTGTCCGTTATCAGGCGGGACCGGCTGGATGACGGGGGGTATGGTGACGTCTCGGGTCCTCCGTGGTCCCTGGGCAGACGATGACGCCCGTCATCAGCCTGTCCGTTATCAGGCGGGACCGGCTGGATGACGGGGGGTATGGTGACGTCTCGGGTCCTCCGTGGTCCCTGGGCAGACGATGACGCCCGTCATCAGCCTGTCCGTTATCAGGCGGGACCGGCTGGATGACGGGGGTATGGTGACATCAGGGTCCTCCGTGGTCCCTGGGCAGACGATGACGCCCGTCATCAGCCTGTCCGTTATCAGGCGGGACCGGCTGGATGACGGGGGGTATGGTGACGTCTCGGGGTCCTCCGTGGTCCCCAGGCAGACGATGACGCCCGTCATCAGCCTGTCCGTTATCAGACGGGACCGGCTAGATGACGGGGGTATGGTGACATATCAGGGTCCTCCGTGGGCCCTGGGCAGACGATGACGCCCGTTATCAGCCTGTTCATTATCAGACGGGACCGGCTGGATGACGGGGGGTATGGTGACGTCTCGGGGTCCTCCGTGGTCCCCAGGCAGACGATGACGCCCGTCATCAGCCTGTCCGTTATCAGACGGGACCGGCTAGATGACGGGGGTATGGTGACATATCAGGGTCCTCCGTGGGCCCTGGGCAGACGATGACGCCCGTCATCAGCCTGTCCGTTATCAGGCGGGATCGGCTAGATGACGGGGGTATGGTGACATATCAGGGTCCTCCGTGGGCCCTGGGCAGACGATGACGCCCGTTATCAGCCTGTTCATTATCAGACGGGACCGGCTGGATGACGGGGGTATGGTGACATATCAGGGTCCTCCGTGGTCCCTGGGCAGACGATGACGCCCGTCATCAGCCTGTCCGTTATCAGACGGGACCGGCTAGATGACGGGGGTATGGTGACATATCAGGGTCCTCCGTGGGCCCTGGGCAGACGATGACGCCCGTTATCAGCCTGTTCATTATCAGACGGGACCGGCTGGATGACGGGGGGTATGGTGACGTCTCGGGGTCCTCCGTGGTCCCCAGGCAGACGATGACGCCCGTCATCAGCCTGTCCGTTATCAGACGGGACCGGCTAGATGACGGGGGTATGGTGACATATCAGGGTCCTCCGTGGGCCCTGGGCAGACGATGACGCCCGTCATCAGCCTGTCCGTTATCAGGCGGGATCGGCTAGATGACGGGGGTATGGTGACATATCAGGGTCCTCCGTGGGCCCTGGGCAGACGATGACGCCCGTTATCAGCCTGTTCATTATCAGACGGGACCGGCTGGATGACGGGGGTATGGTGACATATCAGGGTCCTCCGTGGTCCCTGGGCAGACGATGACGCCCGTCATCAGCCTGTCCGTTATCAGACGGGACCGGCTAGATGACGGGGGTATGGTGACATATCAGGGTCCTCCGTGGGCCCTGGGCAGACGATGACGCCCGTTATCAGCCTGTTCATTATCAGACGGGACCGGCTGGATGACGGGGGGTATGGTGACGTCTCGGGGTCCTCCGTGGTCCCCAGGCAGACGATGACGCCCGTCATCAGCCTGTCCGTTATCAGACGGGACCGGCTGGATGACGGGGGGGGGGGTATGGTGAC
The DNA here is from genome assembly GCA_036785665.1 of Chirona hameri. Classification (NCBI taxonomy): domain Eukaryota; kingdom Metazoa; phylum Arthropoda; class Thecostraca; order Balanomorpha; family Balanidae; genus Chirona; species Chirona hameri. The sequence continues at coordinate 41,956 of JAXIVJ010005509.1, forward strand.
GTCTCAGGGTCCTCCGTGGGCCCTGGGCAGACGGCTCGTGTGCTTCACCACAGCCAGGCAGCTCTGGTGACATGTCAGGGTCCTCCGTGGGCCCTGGGCAGACGGCTCGTGTGCTTCACCACAGCCAGGCAGCTCTGGTGACATATCAGGGTCCTCCGTGGGCCCTGGGCAGACGGCTCGTGTGCTTCACCACAGCCAGGCAGCTCTGGTGACATATCAGGGTCCTCCGTGGGCCCTGGGCAGACGGCTCGTGTGCTTCACCACAGCCAGGCAGCTCTGGTGACATGTCAGGGTCCTCCGTGGGCCCTGGGCAGACGGCTCGTGTGCTTCACCACAGCCAGGCAGCTCTGGTGACATGTCAGGGTCCTCCGTGGGCCCTGGGCAGACGGCTCGTGTGCTTCACCACAGCCAGGCAGCTCTGGTGACATGTCAGGGTCCTCCGTGGGCCCTGGGCAGACGGCTCGTGTGCTTCACCACAGCCAGGCAGCTCTGGTGACATGTCAGGGTCCTCCGTGGGCCCTGGGCAGACGGCTCGTGTGCTTCACCACAGCCAGGCAGCTCTGGTGACATATCAGGGTCCTCCGTGGGCCCTGGGCAGACGGCTCGTGTGCCTGTCCTCCGTGGACCCTGGGCAGACGGCTCGTGTGCCCTGGGTCTGCCCAGGTCCTCCGTGGTCCCTGGGCAGACGGCTCGTGTGCTTCACCACAGCCAGGCAGCTCTGGTGACATATCAGGGTCCTCCGTGGTCCCTGGGCAGACGGCTCGTGTGCTTCACCACAGCCAGGCAGCTCTGGTGACATATCAGGGTCCTCCGTGGTCCCTGGGCAGACGGCTCGTGTGCTTCACCACAGCCAGGCAGCTCTGGTGACATATCAGGGTCCTCCGTGGGCCCTGGGCAGACGGCTCGTGTGCCTGTCCTCCGTGGACCCTGGGCAGACGGCTCGTGTGCCCTGGGTCTGCCCAGGTCCTCCGTGGTCCCTGGGCAGACGGCTCGTGTGCTTCACCACAGCCAGGCAGCTCTGGTGACATATCAGGGTCCTCCGTGGTCCCTGGGCAGACGGCTCGTGTGCTTCACCACAGCCAGGCAGCTCTGGTGACATGTCAGGGTCCTCCGTGGGCCCTGGGCAGACGGCTCGTGTGCTTCACCACAGCCAGGCAGCTCTGGTGACATGTCAGGGTCCTCCGTGGGCCCTGGGCAGACGGCTCGTGTGCTTCACCACAGCCAGGCAGCTCTGGTGACATGTCAGGGTCCTCCGTGGGCCCTGGGCAGACGGCTCGTGTGCTTCACCACAGCCAGGCAGCTCTGGTGACATATCAGGGTCCTCCGTGGGCCCTGGGCAGACGGCTCGTGTGCCTGTCCTCCGTGGACCCTGGGCAGACGGCTCGTGTGCCCTGGGTCTGCCCAGGTCCTCCGTGGGCCCTGGGCAGACGGCTCGTGTGCTTCACCACAGCCAGGCAGCTCTGGTGACATATCAGGGTCCTCCGTGGGCCCTGGGCAGACGGCTCGTGTGCCTGTCCTCCGTGGGCCCTGGGCAGACGGCTCGTGTGCTTCACCACAGCCAGGCAGCTCTGGTGACATATCAGGGTCCTCCGTGGGCCCTGGGCAGACGGCTCGTGTGCTTCACCACAGCCAGGCAGCCCATGACCCGTCACTCATCACCAGTGGCGTATTTATAAATCTGTAAGGGGGGGGGGGGGGGGGGGGCAAGACCTCAAGAGGGCGCCAAACCAAACCCCACATGAGGGCGCCTCTTTTTTTTTGTGGCAAAAAAGTACCCCCATTTTTTATTCGCGGATTTGGGCCGGTGTCACCTTATTTTGGTTATTTTTATTTTTGGGAGTCAAAAACCTAAAATTGTGACAAACCGAGATTGCCATTTTAAAGCGAATGTCATTTCCTTTCTTGTGACGTTTGTATTTGCTATTTGTTTCAAAACTCTATTTTCTACGATTTTTAAACATTTATCATTTTTCCACCCAAAATGGCATGACATGACGTCATTAAAATGTCCTTATCTCCCACAAAACTGCATCAATGTCATTTAAATTTGGTAAGAAGACGTAGAATTGATCCAGCATAAGGTACGGAATGTTTCAAGTTCATATACATCATGGTTTTTAAGTTATTGAGAAAATCCGGGAGGTGGGGGCAGATTCTGTCTGCCCCCCCCCCCCCCCCAGCGGGGCGCGGGTTAAGTGTCACCGGGGCTGCTTGAATTGCATCAGGTGCGCTATTTTGTCTATCATTGAAAAAGGGATACATTAAAACTTCAAATTCAATCACTCGATAAAAAACTTCCGTTTTCATAAAGTTTTCCCCTAAGATCATTATTGTTCACGTTCAGTGCAGGGAACGCATACTTGTATTGAATGCCCCCCACCAAGATGCCTGTGAGGAGGGGCATTTTCCCCTGATTTCCCCCCCCCCCCCTGGATCCGATAGTGCCGTCAGCGAAAGGTGTTGTTGAGCGGGATGGGGGAGGGTAAATTATAAAAAAATAGCAAAATAACAAAGAAGTTGATGAAAATAAATTATACAATAAATAGATAACTTAAATCAACTTTCTTTCCACTTGATGATATTCTCGAATATTTTTGTTGTGAACAAATAAGACAAAACTAAAAATTAAATTAAAAGACACACCAAAATCAAAAGTATGGCAATAAAGAGGCATTCGTGTCTTTTCCATTCATAAATGGGATAGAGCAAAACTGAGGAATGCTCGCGATAAACACAACACCTCAGTTAAAGAAGTAGATGGCAAACAGACAATTTTGCACTCGGGCCAGCCGAAATCCACCCACCCCGTTCCCCGGCTTCACAAAATCAACCCTGCCCTATAACCCCCCGGTCTGCCGAAGTCCCAGGTATGCGGAACTCCGCCCTGCCCCGCACACAGGCTTGTCCAAATCAGCCCTGTCTCCACCCATGAGGTCTGCCGAAATTCACCCTGCTCTTGTTCTCTCTAGCCTCCAAAAATTCACCCAGCGGCACCTGACCTGAGGGTGGCACCTTGTCTGAGGGCGGCACCTGGCTATAGGGTAGCACCTGGTCTAAGGGCGGCACCTCGTCTGAGGGCGGCACCAGGTCTGAGGACATCACCTGGTATGGTCTGAGGGTGGCCGGCGGCACCTGACTTGCGGGCGGCACCTCATTTGAGGACGGCACCCAGGCTACTCCAGGCCGCTCTCTTTAGCCGCCCCTGTAGAAGGAAGGGCACCTGCCGGAATTCCAGGCGTCCTACTACGCGGGCCAGAGGCGCCCTGTTGGGCCTGAGGGCGGCACCTGGCCTGAGAGCGGCACCTGGTCGGATGGTGACATCTAGTCTGAGGGCGACAACCGACACCTGGTCTGAGGGTGACATCTAGTCTGAAGGCGGCATCTGGTCTGAGGGCGGCACCTGGCCTGAGGGTGGCACCTGGCCGGAGGGTGGCACCTGGCCTGAGGGTGGTACCTGGGTTGAAGGCGGCACCTGGCCTGAAGGCAGCATCTAGTCTGAGGGCAGCACCTAGCCTAAGGGCGGCACCTGGTCTGAGGGCGGTACCAGGGCTGAGGGCGGCACCTGACTACTCCCCCCCCTAAATACGCCCCTGGGGCTGGCCCCCGAACTCCTGGATGCCCCCCCCCCCCCACTCAAAGTTTTGTGGCGACGCCACTGCCTCCAAAGGCACCCTCCGATACACCCCCGAAGGTGCCCTCCCACATACCCCCGAAGGCACCATCCGATACATTTCCGAGGGCGCCCTCCTACATACCTCCGAAGGCGCCCTACGATGCACCTCTGAAGGCGCCATCCCACATAGCTCCAAAGGCGACATCCGATACACCTTTGAAAGCATCCTCCCCCATGCCTCTAAGGGTTCCCTCCGATACACATCTGAATGAGCCCTCCCAGATGCCTCCAAAGGCGCCCTCCGATACACCTCTGAAGGCGCCCTCCCACATACCTCTGAAGGCGCCCCCGATACATCTCCGAGGTCGCCCTCCCAAATAGCCCCAGAGGCCCCTCTGTGAGACCAGCGGCGCCAGGCCTCACATTCAGCGAAGGGTGCCTTTATATGTATGCAGGGAGGGCGCCCTCGGTCCTCGGATAGATGTATCTGAGGGTGCTTTTAGACTCTGTGGGAGGGCGCCTTCAGAGGTGTATTGGTGGGCGCCTTTGGAGGTATGTGGAAGGGCGCCTTCATAGGAGTATCGGAGGGCGCCTTCGGAAATGTATTGGAGGACGCCTCCGAAAGTGTATTCGAGGGCGCCTTTGAAGGTGTGTGGGAGGGAGTCCTCGGAGATGTATTGGAGGGAGCCTTTGGAGCCTGTATGTATGTGTGAGGGCGCCTTCAAAGTTCAAAGGTGCATCGGTGGGCGCCTTTGGTGGCATGTAGGAGGGCGCCTTCAGATATGTATCGGAGAGCACCTTTGGAGGTATATGGAAGGGCGCCTTTGGAGGTATGTTTGAGGGCGACTTCAGAGGTGTATGTGTATCAAAGGGCGCCTTTGAAGGCATATAGGAAAGTGCTGTCAGAGGTGTATTTGAGGTCGCCTTCGGAGCTATGTGGGAGGGTGCCTTCAGATGTGTATTGGAGGGCGCCTCTGGAAGTATTTGGGAGGGCGCTTTGAAGGTATGTGGGAGGGCGCCTTGGAAGTATGTGGGAGGGCGCCTTCAGGGATGTATCGGAGCGCGCCTTACATTCAGTGGCACGAGCCTCATATTCAGCCGGAGCGCGCCTCACATTCAGCGAAGGGCGCCGAAGGCGCTCTTCGCTGAATGTGAGACGCATTGCATGAACCGAAGGCGTCTTCGGCGCCTTCGGTGCATGAGGGCGCTTTCGGTGCGTGAGGGCGCCTTCGGCGCCCAAGGGGGCATGGTGCAGTGCCCCCCCCGTAAATACGCCCCTGCTCAGCACGGCTCCACGTGGTGGACTCCGGGCAGAGTCAGATGACTTGCAGCCTGAACAAGTCACGTGACGTGACGGCCGGACCAGCACACGGTCCACGTGGTGGACTCCGGGCAGAGTCAGATGACTTGCAGCCTGAACAAGTCACGTGACGTCGGCCGGACCAGCACACGGTCCACGTGGTGGACTCCGGGCAGAGTCAGATGACTTGCAGCCTGAACAAGTCACGTGACGTCGGCCGGACCAGCACACGGTCCACGTGGTGGACTCCGGGCAGAGTCAGATGACTTGCAGCCTGAACAAGTCACGTGACGTCGGCCGGACCAGCACACGGTTCACGTGGTGGACTCCGGGCAGAGTCAGATGACTTGCAGCCTGAACAAGTCACGTGACGTCGGCCGGACCAGCACACGGTCCACGTGGTGGACTCCGGGCAGAGTCAGATGACTTGCAGCCTGAACAAGTCACGTGACGTGACGGCCGGACCAGCACACGGTCCACGGTCCAGCTCTGCTTTTCAATAAATTAACTAATGGAATTAATTCGAAGTTGCATTACAGCCTGCTACACAGTGCAGTCGTTACGCCCGCGAGGTTCGTGCCACCGGCCCCAATGCGGCAGACTGGGAGCGTGGCGGACCACCTCGGCTTTCGCAGGGAGGCAGCGAATTAACGACGCCATTGTGCTGCTCACGAAGGTCTTAAGCCAGTGGGTGTGAATAAATAATGGGCGTAATTGTCAAATGTTGTGTGTATGTATATTGTATAGCATGATGGGCATTCGCAGCGCTATTCACGTTAAATGGCCAGTTGTTTTATTGTTACGTCAGCAGCCGATGGATGGCGTGCTTTAAAGCATTAAATACGGCATACATGTGATGTTAATAACCGTTAAGACAGAAAAGGAACGTTGTATTCGTAAGTTGCTGCTGTTATGTGATGATAGATTATATAAATAAATGATACGTAAATTATATAAATGATACGTAAATGATATAAATAAATTATTATAAAATTATCATGAGCTCGCGAGATAAATGTAGAATTTATAATGCCATCGCATTTAATAATTTGCTTCATTGATTCCATTTCGATCTTCACAACATTGCTTATTTTTTCCTGCGGTACCTTCCCGGGCATGCCCGGGAATATATTGCGGCACGTCTTGCAAGTCGTCGTGATGCCAAACACTCGCATACAAAGTGCGAGTATTTGACACTAAAGCACTTAAGTATGTGCCATTAGTGCCATCCGTCTTGACATGGTTTGGATTTTGATCGGGATCGATTGGCGATGCTCTCTCGAACCGGCCGGTTTATGGAGAGGAGCGTAAAGCTGCGCCACGGTTGGACAGACTCTGCCTCTTGATTTGACACGATTCATTAGTCATTACTCAGCTGCCATGTAGAGCGGACGTTTTGTTACTCCAGAAGTCCTGTCATTCGTAGTGTTACTCCAGAAGTCCTGTCATTCGTAGTGTTACTCCAGAAGTCCTGTCATTCGTAGTGTTACTCCAGAAGTCATGTCATTCGTAGTGTTACTCCAGATGTCCTGTCATTCGTTGTGTTACTCCAGAAGTCCTGTCAGACGTCGTGTTACTCCAGATGTCCTGTCATTCGTTGTGTTACTCCAGATGTCCTGTCATTCGTAGTGTTACTCCAGAAGTCCTGTCATTCGTAGTGTTACTCCAGAAGTCCTGTCATTCGTAGTGTTACTCCAGATGTCCTGTCATTCGTAGTGTTACTCCAGATGTCCTGTCATTCGTAGTGTTACTCCAGAAGTCCTGTCATTCGTTGTGTTACTCCAGAAGTCCTGTCATTCGTAGTGTTACTCCAGAAGTCCTGTCATTCGTTGTGTTATTCCAGATGTCCTGTCTTTCGTAGTGTTACTCCAGAAGTCCTGTCATTCGTTGTGTTATTCCATATGTCCTGTCATTCGTAGTGTTATTCCAGATGTCCTGTCATTCGTAGTGTTACTCCAGAAGTCCTGTCATTCGTTGTGTTACTCCAGATGTCCTGTCATTCGTAGTGTTACTCCAAAAGTCCTGTCATTCGTTGTATTACTACAGAAGTCCTGTCATTCGTAGTGTTACTCCAGAAGTCCTGTCATTCGTTGTGTTATTCCGGATGTCCTGTCTTTCGTAGTGTTACTCCAGAAGTCCTGTCATTCGTTGTGTTATTCCAGAAGTCCTGTCATTCGTAGTGTTATTCCAGAAGTCCTGTCATTCGTTGTGTTATTCCAGATGTCCTGTCATTCGTAGTGTTACCCCAGATGTCCTGTCATTCGTAGTGTTACTCCAGATGTCCTGTCATTCGTCGTGTTACTCCAGAGGTCCTGTCATTCGTAGTGTTACTCCAGATGTCCTGTCATACGTGGTGTTACTCCAGAAGTCCTGTCATTCGTAGTGTTACTCCAGAAGTCCTGTCATTCGTTGTGTTATTCCAGAAGTCCTGTCATTCGTATTGTTATTCCAGAAGTCCTGTCATTCGTTGTGTTATTCCATATGTCCTGTCATTTGTAGTGTTATTCCAGATGTCCTGTCATTCGTAGTGTTACTCCAGATGTCCTGGCATTCGTAGTGTTACTCCAGATGTCCTGTCATTCGTCGTGTTACTCCAGATGTCCTGTCATTCGTGGTGTTACTCCAGAAGTCCTGTCATTCGTAGTGTTACTCCAGAAGTCCTGTCATTCGTTGTGTTTTTCCAGAAGTCCTGTCATTCGTAGTGTTATTCCAGATGTCCTGTCATTCGTAGTGTTATTCCAGATGTCCTGTCATTCGTAGTGTTATTCCAGAAGTCCTGTCATTCGTTGTGTTATTCCATATGTCCTGTCATTCGTAGTTTTATTCCAGATGTCCTGTCATTCGTAGTGTTACTCCAGATGTCCTGTTATTCGTAGTGTTACTCCAGATGTCCTGTCATTCGTCGTGTTACTCCAGAGGTCCTGTCATTCGTAGTGTTACTCCAGATGTCCTGTCATTCGTGGTGTTACTCCAGAAGTCCTGTCATTCGTAGTGTTACTCCAGAAGTCCTGTCATTCGTTGTGTTATTCCAGAAGCCCTGTCATTCGTAGTGTTACTCCAGATGTCCTGTCATTCGTTGTGTTACTCCAGAAGTCCTGTCATTCGTAGTGTTACTCCAGATGTCCTGTCATTCGTAGTGTTACTCCAGATGTCCTGTCATTCGTAGTGTTACTCCAGAAGTCCTGTCATTCGTTGTGTTACTCCAGAAGTCCTGTCATTCGTAGTGTTACTCCAGAAGTCCTGTCATTCGTTGTGTTATTCCAGATGTCCTGTCTTTCGTAGTGTTACTCCAGAAGTCCTGTCATTCGTTGTGTTATTCCATATGTCCTGTCATTCGTAGTGTTATTCCAGATGTCCTGTCATTCGTAGTGTTACTCCAGAAGTCCTGTCATTCGTTGTGTTACTCCAGATGTCCTGTCATTCGTAGTGTTACTCCAAAAGTCCTGTCATTCGTTGTGTTACTACAGAAGTCCTGTCATTCGTAGTGTTACTCCAGAAGTCCTGTCATTCGTTGTGTTATTCCAGATGTCCTGTCATTCGTAGTGTTACTCCAGATGTCCTGTCTTTCGTAGTGTTACTCCAGATGTCCTGTCATTCGTCGTGTTACTCCAGAGGTCCTGTCATTCGTAGTGTTACTCCAGATGTCCTGTCATACGTGGTGTTACTCCAGAAGTCCTGTCATTCGTAGTGTTACTCCAGAAGTCCTGTCATTCGTTGTGTTATTCCAGAAGTCCTGTCATTCGTATTGTTATTCCAGAAGTCCTGTCATTCGTTGTGTTATTCCATATGTCCTGTCATTTGTAGTGTTATTCCAGATGTCCTGTCATTCGTAGTGTTACTCCAGATGTCCTGGCATTCGTAGTGTTACTCCAGATGTCCTGTCATTCGTCGTGTTACTCCAGAGGTCCTGTCATTCGTAGTGTTACTCCAGATGTCCTGTCATTCGTGGTGTTACTCCAGAAGTCCTGTCATTCGTAGTGTTACTCCAGAAGTCCTGTCATTCGTTGTGTTTTTACAGAAGTCCTGTCATTCGTAGTGTTATTCCAGATGTCCTGTCATTCGTAGTGTTATTCCAGATGTCCTGTCATTCGTAGTGTTATTCCAGAAGTCCTGTCATTCGTTGTGTTATTCCATATGTCCTGTCATTCGTAGTGTTATTCCAGATGTCCTGTCATTCGTAGTGTTACTCCAGATGTCCTGTTATTCGTAGTGTTACTCCAGATGTCCTGTCATTCGTCGTGTTACTCCAGAGGTCCTGTCATTCGTAGTGTTACTCCAGATGTCCTGTCATTCGTGGTGTTACTCCAGAAGTCCTGTCATTCGTAGTGTTACTCCAGAAGTCCTGTCATTCGTTGTGTTATTCCAGAAGCCCTGTCATTCGTAGTGTTACTCCAGATGTCCTGTCATTCGTTGTGTTACTCCAGAAGTCCTGTCATTCGTAGTGTTACTCCAGAAGTCCTGTCATTCGTAGTGTTACTCCAGATGTCCTGTCATTCGTAGTGTTACTCCATATGTCCTGTCATTCGTAGTGTTATTCCAGAAGTCCTGTCATTCGTAGTGTTATTCCATATGTCCTGTCATTCGTTGTGTTATTCCAGATGTCCTGTCATTCGTAGTGTTATTCCATATGTCCTGTCATTCGTAGTGTTATTCCAGATGTCCTGTCATTCGTAGTGTTATTCCAGATGTCCTGTCATTCGTTGTGTTATTCCAGAAGTCCTGTCATTCGTTGTGTTATTCCAGATGTCCTGTCATTCGTTGTGTTATTCCAGAAGTCCTGTCATTCGTAGTGTTACTCCAGATGTCCTGTTATTCGTTGTGTTATTCCAGAAGTCCTGCATTCGTTGTGTTATTCCAGATGTCCTGTCATTCGTTGTGCTATTCCAGAAGTCCTGTCATTCGTAGTGTTACTCCAGATGTCCTGTCATTCGTAGTGTTACTCCAGATATCCTGTCATTCGTAGTGTTACTCCATATGTCCTGTCATTCGTAGTGTTATTCCAGAAGTCCTGTCATTCGTAGTGTTATTCCATATGTCCTGTCATTCGTTGTGTTATTCCAGATGTCCTGTCATTCGTAGTGTTATTCCATATGTCCTGTCGTTCGTAGTGTTATTCCAGATGTCCTGTCATTCGTAGTGTTATTCCAGATGCCCTGTCATTCGTTGTGTTATTCCAGAAGTCCTGTCATTCGTTGTGTTATTCCAGATGTCCTGTCATTCGTTGTGTTATTCCAGAAGTCCTGTCATTCGTAGTGTTACTCCAGATGTCCTGTCATTCGTTGTGTTATTCCAGAAGTCCTGTCATTCGTTGTGTTATTCCAGATGTCCTGTCATTCGTTGTGCTATTCCAGAAGTCCTGTCATTCGTAGTGTTACTCCAGATGTCCTGTCATTCGTAGTGTTACTCCAGAAGTCATGTCATTCGTAGTGTTACTCCAGATGTCCTGTAATTCGTTGTGTTACTCCAGAAGTCCTGTCAGACGTCGTGTTACTCCAGATGTCCTGTCATTCGTTGTGTTACTCCAGATGTCCTGTCATTCGTAGTGTTACTCCAGAAGTCCTGTCATTCGTAGTGTTACTCCAGAAGTCATGTCATTCGTAGTGTTACTCCAGATGTCCTGTCATTCGTAGTGTTACTCCAGATGTCCTGTCATTCGTAGTGTTACTCCAGAAGTCCTGTCATTCGTTGTGTTACTCCAGAAGTCCTGTCATTCGTAGTGTTACTCCAGAAGTCCTGTCATTCGTTGTGTTATTCCAGATGTCCTGTCTTTCGTAGTGTTACTCCAGAAGTCCTGTCATTCGTTGTGTTATTCCATATGTCCTGTCATTCGTAGTGTTATTCCAGATGTCCTGTCATTCGTTGTGTTATTCCAGATGTCCTGTCATTCGTAGTGTTACTCCAGATGTTCTGTCATTCGTAGTGTTACTCCAGATGTCCTGTCATTCGTCGTGTTACTCCAGAGGTCCTGTCATTCGTAGTGTTACTCCAGATGTCCTGTCATACGTGGTGTTACTCCAGAAGTCCTGTCATTCGTAGTGTTACTCCAGAAGTCCTGTCATTCGTTGTGTTATTCCAGAAGTCCTGTCATTCGTATTGTTATTCCAGAAGTCCTGTCATTCGTTGTGTTATTCCATATGTCCTGTCATTTGTAGTGTTATTCCAGATGTCCTGTCATTCGTAGTGTTACTCCAGATGTCCTGTCATTCGTAGTGTTACTCCAGATGTCCTGTCATTCGTCGTGTTACTCCAGAGGTCCTGTCATACGTAGTGTTACTCCAGATGTCCTGTCATTCGTAGTGTTACTCCAGAAGTCCTGTCATTCGTTGTGTTATTCCAGAAGTACTGTCATTCGTAGTGTTATTCCAGATGTCCTGTCATTCGTAGTGTTATTCCAGATGTCCTGTCATTCGTAGTGTTATTCCAGAAGTACTGTCATTCGTTGTGTTATTCCATATGTCCTGTCATTCGTAGTGTTATTCCAGATGTCCTGTCATTCGTAGTGTTACTCCAGATGTCCTGTCATTCGTAGTGTTACTCCAGATGTCCTGTCATACGTGGTATTACTCCAGAAGTCCTGTCATTCGTAGTGTTACTCCAGAAGTCCTGTCATTCGTTGTGTTATTCCAGAAGTCCTGTCATTCGTATTGTTATTCCAGAAGTCCTGTCATTCGTTGTGTTATTCTATATGTCCTGTCATTTGTAGTGTTATTCCAGATGTCCTGTCATTCGTAGTGTTACTCCAGATGTCCTGGCATTCGTAGGTTACTCCAGATGTCCTGTCATTCGTCGTGTTACTCCAGAGGTCCTGTCATTCGTAGTGTTACTCCAGATGTCCTGTCATTCGTGGTGTTACTCCAGAAGTCCTGTCATTCGTAGTGTTACTCCAGAAGTCCTGTCATTCGTTGTGTTATTCCAGAAGTCCTGTCATTCGTAGTGTTATTCCAGATGTCCTGTCATTCGTAGTGTTATTCCAGATGTCCTGTCATTCGTAGTGTTATTCCAGAAGTCCTGTCATTCGTTGTGTTATTCCATATGTCCTGTCATTCGTAGTGTTATTCCAGATGTCCTGTCATTCGTAGTGTTACTCCAGATGTCCTGTCATTCGTAGTGTTACTCCAGATGTCCTGTCATTTGTCGTGTTACTCCAGATGTCCTGTCATTCGTAGTGTTACTCCAGATGTCCTGTCATTCGTGGTGTTACTCCAGAAGTCCTGTCATTCGTAGTGTTACTCCAGAAGTCCTGTCATTCGTTGTGTTATTCCAGAAGCCCTGTCATTCGTAGTGTTACTCCAGATGTCCTGTCATTCGTTGTGTTACTCCAGAAGTCCTGTCATTCGTAGTGTTACTCCAGAAGTCCTGTCATTCGTAGTGTTACTCCAGATGTCCTGTCATTCGTAGTGTTACTCCATATGTCCTTACATTCGTAGTGTTATTCCAGAAGTCCTGTCATTCGTAGTGTTATTCCATATGTCCTGTCATTCGTTGTGTTATTCCAGATGTCCTGTCCTTCGTAGTGTTATTCCATATGTCCTGTCATTCGTAGTGTTATTCCAGATGTCCTGTCATTCGTAGTGTTATTCCAGATGTCCTGTCATTCGTTGTGTTATTCCAGAAGTCCTGTCATTCGTTGTGTTATTCCAGATGTCCTGTCATTCGTTGTGTTATTCCAGAAGTCCTGTCATTCGTAGTGTTACTCCAGATGTCCTGTCATTCGTTGTGTTATTCCAGAAGTCCTGTCATTCGCTGTGTTATTCCAGATGTCCTGTCATTCGTTGTGCTATTCCAGAAGTCCTGTCATTCGTAGTGTTACTCCAGATGTCCTGTCATTCGTAGTGTTACTCCAGATGTCCTGTCATTCGTAGTGTTACTCCATATGTCCTGTCATTCGTAGTGTTATTCCAGAAGTCCTGTCATTCGTAGTGTTATTCCATATGTCCTGTCATTCGTTGTGTTATTCCAGATGTCCTGTCATTCGTAGTGTTATTCCATATGTCCTGTCATTCGTAGTGATATTCCAGATGTCCTGTCATTCGTAGTGTTATTCCAGATGTCCTGTCATTCGTTGTGTTATTCCAGAAGTCCTGTCATTCGTTGTGTTATTCCAGATGTCCTGTCATTCGTTGTGTTATTCCAGAAGTCCTGTCATTCGTAGTGTTACTCCAGATGTCCTGTCATTCGTTGTGTTATTCCAGAAGTCCTGTCATTTGTTGTGTTATTCCAGATGTCCTGTCATTCGTTGTGCTATTCCAGAAGTCCTGTCATTCGTAGTGTTACTCCAGATGTCCTGTCATTCGTAGTGTTACTCCAGAAGTCATGTCATTCGTAGTGTTACTCCAGATGTCCTGTCATTCGTTGTGTTACTCCAGAAGTCCTGTCATTCGTAGTGTTATTCCAGAAGTCCTGACATTCGTAGTGTTATTCCATATGTCCTGTCATTCGTTGTGTTATTCCAGATGTCCTGTCATTCGTAGTGTTATTCCATATGTCCTGTCGTTCGTAGTGTTATTCCAGATGTCCTGTCATTCGTAGTGTTATTCCAGATGCCCTGTCATTCGTTGTGTTATTCCAGAAGTCCTGTCATTCGTTGTGTTATTCCAGATGTCCTGTCATTCGTTGTGTTATTCCAGAAGTCCTGTCATTCGTAGTGTTACTCCAGATGTCCTGTCATTCGTTGTGTTATTCCAGAAGTCCTGTCATTCGTTGTGTTATTCCAGATGTCCTGTCATTCGTTGTGCTATTCCAGAAGTCCTGTCATTCGTAGTGTTACTCCAGATGTCCTGTCATTCGTAGTGTTACTCCAGAAGTCATGTCATTCGTAGTGTTACTCCAGATGTCCTGTAATTCGTTGTGTTACTCCAGAAGTCCTGTCAGACGTCGTGTTACTCCAGATGTCCTGTCATTCGTTGTGTTACTCCAGATGTCCTGTCATTCGTAGTGTTACTCCAGAAGTCCTGTCATTCGTAGTGTTACTCCAGAAGTCATGTCATTCGTAGTGTTACTCCAGATGTCCTGTCATTCGTAGTGTTACTCCAGATGTCCTGTCATTCGTAGTGTTACTCCAGAAGTCCTGTCATTCGTTGTGTTACTCCAGAAGTCCTGTCATTCGTAGTGTTACTCCAGAAGTCCTGTCATTCGTTGTGTTATTCCAGATGTCCTGTCTTTCGTAGTGTTACTCCAGAAGTCCTGTCATTCGTTGTGTTATTCCATATGTCCTGTCATTCGTAGTGTTATTCCAGATGTCCTGTCATTCGTAGTGTTACTCCAGAAGTCCTGTCATTCGTTGTGTTACTCCAGATGTCCTGTCATTCGTAGTGTTACTCCAGAAGTCCTGTCATTCGTTGTGTTACTCCAGAAGTCCTGTCATTCGTAGTGTTACTCCAGAAGTCCTGTCATTCGTTGTGTTATTCCAGATGTCCTGTCTTTCGTAGTGTTACTCCAGAAGTCCTGTCATTCGTTGTGTTATTCCAGAAGTCCTGTCATTCGTAGTGTTATTCCAGAAGTCCTGTCATTCGTTGTGTTATTCCAGATGTCCTGTCATTCGTAGTGTTACTCCAGATGTTCTGTCATTCGTAGTGTTACTCCAGATGTCCTGTCATTCGTCGTGTTACTCCAGAGGTCCTGTCATTCGTAGTGTTACTCCAGATGTCCTGTCATACGTGGTGTTACTCCAGAAGTCCTGTCATTCGTAGTGTTACTCCAGAAGTCCTGTCATTCGTTGTGTTATTCCAGAAGTCCTGTCATTCGTATTGTTATTCCAGAAGTCCTGTCATTCGTTGTGTTATTCCATATGTCCTGTCATTTGTGGTGTTATTCCAGATGTCCTGTCATTCGTAGTGTTACTCCAGATGTCCTGTCATTCGTAGTGTTACTCCAGATGTCCTGTCATTCGTCGTGTTACTCCAGAGGTCCTGTCATTCGTAGTGTTACTCCAGATGTCCTGTCATTCGTAGTGTTACTCCAGAAGTCCTGTCATTCGTTGTGTTATTCCAGAAGTACTGTCATTCGTAGTGTTATTCCAGATGTCCTGTCATCCGTAGTGTTATTCCAGATGTCCTGTCATTCGTAGTGTTATTCCAGAAGTCCTGTCATTCGTTGTGTTATTCCATATGTCCTGTCATTCGTAGTGTTATTCCAGATGTCCTGTCATTCGTAGTGTTACTCCAGATGTCCTGTCATTCGTAGTGTTACTCCAGATGTCCTGTCATACGTGGTGTTACTCCAGAAGTCCTGTCATTCGTAGTGTTACTCCAGAAGTCCTGTCATTCGTTGTGTTATTCCAGAAGTCCTGTCATTCGTATTGTTATTCCAGAAGTCCTGTCATTCGTTGTGTTATTCCATATGTCCTGTCATTTGTAGTGTTATTCCAGATGTCCTGTCATTCGTAATGTTACTCCAGATGTCCTGGCATTCGTAGTGTTACTCCAGATGTCCTGTCATTCGTCGTGTTACTCCAGAGGTCCTGTCATTCGTAGTGTTACTCCAGATGTCCTGTCATTCGTGGTGTTACTCCAGAAGTCCTGTCATTCGTAGTGTTACTCCAGAAGTCCTGTCATTCGTTGTGTTATTCCAGAAGTCCTGTCATTCGTAGTGTTATTCCAGATGTCCTGTCATTCGTAGTGTTATTCCAGATGTCCTGTCATTCGTAGTGTTATTCCAGAAGTCCTGTCATTCGTTGTGTTATTCCATATGTCCTGTCATTCGTAGTGTTATTCCAGATGTCCTGTCATTCGTAGTGTTACTCCAGATGTCCTGTCATTCGTAGTGTTACTCCAGATGTCCTGTCATTCGTCGTGTTACTCCAGAGGTCCTGTCATTCGTAGTGTTACTCCAGATGTCCTGTCATTCGTGGTGTTACTCCAGAAGTCCTGTCATTCGTAGTGTTACTCCAGAAGTCCTGTCATTCGTTGTGTTATTCCAGAAGCCCTGTCATTCGTAGTGTTACTCCAGATGTCCTGTCATTCGTTGTGTTACTCCAGAAGTCCTGTCATTCGTAGTGTTACTCCAGAAGTCCTGTCATTCGTAGTGTTACTCCAGATGTCCTGTCATTCGTAGTGTTACTCCATATGTCCTGTCATTCGTAGTGTTATTCCAGAAGTCCTGTCATTCGTAGTGTTATTCTATATGTCCTGTCATTCGTTGTGTTATTCCAGATGTCCTGTCCTTCGTAGTGTTATTCCATATGTCCTGTCATTCGTAGTGTTATTCCAGATGTCCTGTCATTCGTAGTGTTATTCCAGATGTCCTGTCATTCGTTGTGTTATTCCAGAAGTCCTGTCATTCGTTGTGTTATTCCAGATGTCCTGTCATTCGTTGTGTTATTCCAGAAGTCCTGTCATTCGTAGTGTTACTCCAGATGTCCTGTCATTCGTTGTGTTATTCCAGAAGTCCTGTCATTCGTTGTGTTATTCCAGATGTCCTGTCATTCGTTGTGCTATTCCAGAAGTCCTGTCATTCGTAGTGTTACTCCAGATGTCCTGTCATTCGTAGTGTTACTCCAGATGTCCTGTCATTCGTAGTGTTACTCCATATGTCCTGTCATTCGTAGTGTTATTCCAGAAGTCCTGTCATTCGTAGTGTTATTCCATATGTCCTGTCATTCGTTGTGTTATTCCAGATGTCCTGTCATTCGTAGTGTTATTCCATATGTCATGTCATTCGTAGTGTTATTCCAGATGTCCTGTCATTCGTAGTGTTATTCCAGATGTCCTGTCATTCGTTGTGTTATTCCAGAAGTCCTGTCATTCGTTGTGTTATTCCAGATGTCCTGTCATTCGTTGTGTTATTCCAGAAGTCCTGTCATTCGTAGTGTTACTCCAGATGTCCTGTCATTCGTTGTGTTATTCCAGAAGTCCTGTCATTCGTTGTGTTATTCCAGATGTCCTGTCATTCGTTGTGCTATTCCAGAAGTCCTGTCATTCGTAGTGTTACTCCAGATGTCCTGTCATTCGTAGTGTTACTCCAGAAGTCATGTCATTCGTAGTGTTACTCCAGATGTCCTGTCATTCGTTGTGTTACTCCAGAAGTCCTGTCAGACGTCGTGTTACTCCAGATGTCCTGTCATTCGTTGTGTTACTCCAGATGTCCTGTCATTCGTAGTGTTACTCCAGAAGTCCTGTCATTCGTAGTGTTACTCCAGAAGTCATGTCATTCGTAGTGTTACTCCAGATGTCCTGTCATTCGTAGTGTTACTCCAGATGTCCTGTCATTCGTAGTGTTACTCCAGAAGTCCTGTCATTCGTTGTGTTACTCCAGAAGTCCTGTCATTCGTAGTGTTACTCCAGAAGTCATGTCATTCGTTGTGTTATTCCAGATGTCCTGTCTTTCGTAGTGTTACTCCAGAAGTCCTGTCATTCGTTGTGTTATTCCATATGTCCTGTCATTCGTAGTGTTATTCCAGATGTCCTGTCATTCGTAGTGTTACTCCAGAAGTCCTGTCATTCGTTGTGTTACTCCAGATGTCCTGTCATTCGTAGTGTTACTCCAGAAGTCCTGTCATTCGTTGTGTTACTCCAGAAGTCCTGTCATTCGTAGTGTTACTCCAGAAGTCCTGTCATTCGTTGTGTTATTCCAGATGTCCTGTCTTTCGTAGTGTTACTCCAGAAGTCCTGTCATTCGTTGTGTTATTCCAGAAGTCCTGTCATTCGTAGTGTTATTCCAGAAGTCCTGTCATTCGTTGTGTTATTCCAGATGTCCTGTCATTCGTAGTGTTACTCCAGATGTCCTGTCATTCGTAGTGTTACTCCAGATGTCCTGTCATTCGTCGTGTTACTCCAGAGGTCCTGTCATTCGTAGTGTTACTCCAGATGTCCTGTCATACGTGGTGTTACTCCAGAAGTCCTGTCATTCGTAGTGTTACTCCAGAAGTCCTGTCATTCGTTGTGTTATTCCAGAAGTCCTGTCATTCGTATTGTTATTCCAGAAGTCCTGTCATTCGTTGTGTTATTCCATATGTCCTGTCATTTGTAGTGTTATTCCAGATGTCCTGTCATTCGTAGTGTTACTCCAGATGTCCTGTCATTCGTAGTGTTACTCCAGATGTCCTGTCATTCGTCGTGTTACTCCAGAGGTCCTGTCATTCGTAGTGTTACTCCAGATGTCCTGTCATTCGTAGTGTTACTCCAGAAGTCCTGTCATTCGTTGTGTTATTCCAGAAGTCCTGTCATTCGTAGTGTTATTCCAGATGTCCTGTCATTCGTAGTGTTATTCCAGATGTCCTGTCATTCGTAGTGTTATTCCAGAAGTCCTGTCATTCGTTGTGTTATTCCATATGTCCTGTCATTCGTAGTGTTACTCCAGATGTCCTGTCATTCGTAGTGTTACTCCAGATGTCCTGTCATTCGTCGTGTTACTCCAGAGGTCCTGTCATTCGTAGTGTTACTCCAGATGTCCTGTCATTCGTGGTGTTACTCCAGAAGTCCTGTCATTCGTAGTGTTACTCCAGAAGTCCTGTCATTCGTTGTGTTATTCCAGAAGTCCTGTCATTCGTAGTGTTACTCCAGATGTCCTGTCATTCGTTGTGTTACTCCAGAAGTCCTGTCATTCGTAGTGTTACTCCAGAAGTCCTGTCATTCGTAGTGTTACTCCAGATGTCCTGTCATTCGTAGTGTTACTCCATATGTCCTGTCATTCGTTGTGTTATTCCAGAAGTCATGTCATTCGTTGTGTTATTCCAGATGTCCTGTCATTCGTAGTGTTATTCCAGAAGTCCTGTCATTCGTAGTGTTATTCCATATGTCCTGTCATTCGTTGTGTTATTCCAGATGTCCTGTCATTCGTAGTGTTATTCCATATGTCCTGTCATTCGTAGTGTTATTCCAGATGTCCTGTCATTCGTAGTGTTATTCCAGATGTCCTGTCATTCGTTGTGTTATTCCAGAAGTCCTGTCATTCGTTGTGTTATTCCAGATGTCCTGTCATTCGTTGTTTTATTCCAGAAGTCCTGTCATTCGTAGTGTTACTCCAGATGTCCTGTCATTCGTTGTGTTATTCCAGAAGTCCTGTCATTCGTTGTGTTATTCCAAATGTCCTGTCATTCGTTGTGCTATTCCAGAAGTCCTGTCATTCGTAGTGTTACTCCAGATGTCCTGTCATTCGTAGTGTTACTCCAGATGTCCTGTCATTCGTAGTGTTACTCCAGATGTCCTGTCATTCGTGCGGTTGTAGCTTTCCAGTGAGTTTCGCAGCCTGAACGAACGTGCAATGGTCCATAACAGTGCGTCGAACGCTATCGTTCATCCCACGATCTCGCTCTCGACACAAACATAAAGCAAACAGCGATCTCAATGACTTGCTTCTTTAAAGTTATTAGTGTAAATGTCTGATCGCCTAGGGTATCTTATCTATATACCGGATAGGATGACAGCTGAGAAAAGCTTTTCGCATAGCCTTACACATCAAGGGGACGGTTCTGACAGTGGATATTATGGCTGACCGATGCTGGACATTCAATGTCCCGTATTGTGTCTCCAATCCAATCTCCGAATTGTGCAAGGTGGCATAGTGTGCGAGCGAGGCAGAATCGATCGCTTCAAATCGATCGCCACAAAAATCACCGTAGCCCTGCACAGCCAGCTGGCAGCCAGCATAACCACCATCGTCATATTAGGATACCTCGTAGAGGGTTAACATATCACCTACAGAAAACTCTTCACTTTCGTAAACCACTGGAGTTCATCGAGAGACCATTTCACTGCCCACGCTTACCCCACCCGCCAGCATGTCGGAGTTCAGAGACGGTGACCCGACCCTACCCGTGGGCACGAGCCGACCCGACTGTATTTTAATTTATGCTTTGCAAGTCTTGTGAAGATGTATGACACGACAAGACATGACAGTAGTGACAGAAGTGTGTTCCCCATCCGTGAGGGCGTGTCCTCCGTGTGGCTTTCCTGGAGCCGCCTGTGCGGAATCATACCCGCCAGCTGGACAGCGAACGGGTCGGTCGGACAGGTCGCCCCCGTGTCGCCTTCTTGAAGCCACCCGTGCGGTGTCCTGCCCGCCAACTAGACAGCGAACGGGTCCTGTGGTCGGGTCGTGTGGTCGGGTCCTGTGGTCGGGTCGTGTGGTCGGGTCGTAGGGCGGGTCCTGTGGTCGGGTCGTGTGGTTGGGTCGTAGGTCGGGTCCTGTGGTCGGGTCGTGTGGTCGGGTCCTGTGGTCGGGTCCTGTGGTCGGGTCCTGTGGTCGGGTCCTGTGGTCGGGTCGTGTGGTCGGGTCGTGTGGTCGGGTCGTGTGGTCGGGTCGCCGTGTGGGTCGTGGTCGGTGCGGCGGGACAGTGGCGTCTGAATGATCGTACAGGATCGTGCAGTGAAGTGAAAAGTGATAAAGTTAAGTGGAAAAGTGGTCGGTAAAGTGAAATACGGGCTTGTAACTTAGCCGCCGTCTGGTGCATGGTCAGCATTAACGCGCACGGTTTCTGCGTAAAAATGATGCTGTTTCTCGGCATAGTAGTGACTTGGATACCGTCTTATTTAAAACGTGTCGATTGTGTTAACAATACCTTCCGACAGTGCGGATGTGAGCACTCAGCCACCGAGTGATGTGAACACTCAGCCACCGAGTGATGTGAACACTCAGCCACCGAGTGATGTGAACACTCAGCCACCGAGTGATGTGAACACTCAGCCACCGAGTGATGTGAACACTCAGCCACCGAGTGATGTGATCACTCAGCCACCGAGTGATGTGAACACTCAGCCACCGAGTGATGTGAACACTCAGCCACCGAGTAATGTGAACACTCAGCCACCGAGTGATGTGAGCACTCAGCCACCGAGTGATGTGATCACTCAGCCACCGAGTGATGTGATCACTCAGCCACCGAGTGATGTGATCACTCAGCCACCGAGTGATGTGAACACTCAGCCACCGAGTGATGTGATCACTCAGCCACCGAGTGATGTGAACACTCAGCCACCGAGTGATGTGAACACTCAGCCACCGAGTAATGTGAACACTCAGCCACCGAGTGATGTGAGCACTCAGCCACCGAGTGATGTGATCACTCAGCCACCGAGTGATGTGATCACTCAGCCACCGAGTGATGTGAACACTCAGCCACCGAGTGATGTGATCACTCAGCCACCGAGTGATGTGAACACTCAGCCACCGAGTGATGTGAACACTCAGCCACCGAGTGATGTGAACACTCAGCCACCGAGTGATATGAACACTCAGCCACCGAGTGATGTGAACACTCAGCCACCGAGTGATGTGAACACTCAGCCACCGAGTGATGTGATGGTGCACGAAGCACCGGCAGCCGGAGCTGGCCCAGCATGGGTCGGTCGTCACACGCGACCCGACAGGCTGGATATCGCCACCGACCGCGGCGAGCTCTTCAACATCTGGGGGGGAGGGGTGGAACAACGGGAGGAGTACGTTCTGTTGTCCGGGCTGGAGCGAGCGGAGCCCCGCGTTCAGATGGCTGCTCTCCGAAGCTGTCTGTCTCACAGACAACACCATCAGAGACAACACCATCAGGGCGACACATCCGAGTACCACCACGTAACATCAAGGTAGTTAAGTGATGACGACCATTTCAATGTGAAAACACCAGTTGATGCCTCCGCTATATGTGTAACGAGCGGCAGAAGTCCTACAACTAACGTATAAGTCTGTCTCTGTTGAAGCTTAGCTTTAACCCGGCAGTCACTGGGGTATATTCTGTAACACGACTCACTGTGGGGGGGGGCTTTTTTTAGCCCCCCTGGTATCTTCAGAACCAATGATCGCAGCGGGACACACAAGGCGGCATTCGAAAGCGCTCAATGAGATAAGCCTAACGCAAGCTTTAAAATGTCAAATTAAGGTCACATACAGATACAGATACAGATACAGATACAGATGTATATTCGGAACCTCCATGCGATGGCTTTTATGGTATCCACGTCATTACAGTTTTTAAGAGCACGTCACTTAATTCACCCATTCGCATAAAATCGTACATGTAAAATTAAGATGAGAAAAGGCTAAATAATACAGGCGACGGATATATGCACACACATCGGATGAAATATCCTGTGATATTGTATGATTAATGATTATGCATTGTAGATATCGACACCGACAGCACCGCGACGCAAGTGACCAACTGTCCGTCTCACATCTAGGGGTAGGTTATTCCAGCTTTTCGTGGCTCTGTATAGGAAGCCACGTCGCGCAAACTCTGTCCTCACTCTGGGCAGCTGCAGCTGGCCGTCATCCGTCGCGCGCGTCTGACGGCTCGACACTTCAGATCGACTGACGACTCGGTCACGCAGGAGTACAGGCGCATTGGCACATGTCAGGTCACGGTCAAGTCAAACGTCAAAATCGAGGTATTTGAGTTTATGGACAATACTTGCCATCCATGGCCTTCGATTGCGCCTATAATCACCCAAAGTGCTGTCAAAAGTATGATACATATCCCACATGAGCTAAAGTGAGATTGTTGGAAAAGATCAGGTCACAAAAGGTCACTACACACAAAATATATACGAAAGTCATGCAGCACATGTTTTATGGATGCTTTTACGCGTAGAATTCGATAGTGGTAGTCATTTTACCACCTGACTTCATTTACGTGAAGATAGTGTCAAGTTCAGGTCAAGTTCAGGTCACTGAAGGTCAAAATTTGAAATTGATAAATCGAAATGAAAAAAACATGTTTCTATATCAGTTGTATCTAAAGCAAACAATGCTGGCATTTATTTGTCTGTATCCGGTCAATAAAAGCCAAAAACCGCAATTTCAAAATATGACGTTATAATTTAGCCATACTTTATATGCCATGACAGTAAAAAAGATGATATAATTTTGAAATTGTGTATGGTAGTTGCCCATATGTTGTTATCTGACATATATTCCGGTTTTTTCAATATCTTTGAAAAATTTGATTTTGTGAGCATTTTTTTCCAAAAAAGTTTTTTTTGTGAAATTTTTGGCGTCAAAAACCAAAATTTGTGAAATTTCGAGATAGCTGGTTTGTAGCCCTTGCAATTTTCTACCTTTTAGGGTTTTTGGATTGCATTTTGCTTCAAATTCAGCATTTGTACGGCTTGGCAAAGTTTAGACGATTTTGGTGTCAAAATCGTGTTTAGTGACGTCACTAAATTCACTATATTTCGAAAAATTTCTGATGAAATGTTTTCATTTTTTTCTTAAAAGGTGTAAAAAGGATGCCCGGAAAGGTACTGAAATTTTGCCGTCGATATTTGGATTAGTTATTGAGATATTCCTGATATTCCTAAGGGGGGCTAAAAAAAGCCCCCCCCCCCGTGACTCGCGGGTTAAAGCTTAATATTATGCAAAGATTAAAGCTTAACTTAAAGGGAATAGTTCACCTTTAACATGGAGTTTTGGACAGAGATAGCAGATTTTTAGAGCAGATCTAAAAATGGGTTGTGGTGAAAGATTTAACTCCCTACGTTAAGTAATTTCGACAAAGGACTAGTGGGCCCGGTTTCATATCCGCTGTTCCGGGCCACGATCAAGACATTTCTCGCCGCCGGAGGCAGGTACACTCTCTGGCACGTAGTCTCTGGTCACGACGCCTCGTTAATATCCACTCAGCCGCCCGGGCGGCGCGGCGGCCTCTTGTCAGAGACTGTACTTGGCGTCAGGCGGAGCGGGGGAGCCGTAACGCCTGCTGCTATCGTACGATTTCTCGTGAAATAGAAAGAGAAACTTACTTCTTTCTCCACATATATCCATCAGTTGTCCAAACCAAACTCATATTCGTAGTTTTGAGCTCAAGATGCACAGTATGGTTGAACTTCAAGACAACTTTCAAGGTGACCTATTCCCTTTAAAGGAAGTTGACTCGCCTCCGCAACTGCGAAACCCGGATGACACACAATTGAACAGATGCATTTATGACAAACCCTTACCCATCCTTGCAAGCCAAACTCGAACATTAAGCGGTTTTGAAACATCGAAACCGCTTAATGCCGTCAGTATGCACCACCTGCTTTGTGAAACAGGCGGCGGGGGTCGATTGTAAACTTGAAATCACAATATTACTTCAGTAGTAGATTGTACAACTTATTTATGAGAAAGGCTACAGATTTGTATTCGGTGCGTACCTCCACGACACGGCGGCATTGATCGTCTGGGCATGCGCCTGCCCTTCGGACACAACCTGGTGACCGCGTTTTTCTGGGGTGAAGTCATCGTTTTGTCGTTGCATTTATCGTTGGCGGCATCGCTGCATTGGTTGACCTCGGTGTTCAGAATTCAGATGATGTAAACGATGATACTCCGGTCTACGCTATGTAGTACAACAAGTGACCCGCGGAACTACAGAATACAAAATCGACAACAAATTGCCGCACGATCTTCTTTTCTGAAAGCTTGTAAATTCATATAAAATGCATCAGCAAGAACTAATTAGCATTACCTAGCATTAACTAACATGCATTACCTAAATATGTAGAAATCCCGGACTTGTTATCCTCAGAACTCGGAAGCCTTGTCAAACCTTTTATGTGCCGTTCTTCATGGTGAATGCAGAAGTTTCCATATTCGTGTGACAAGTTTTCACATATTTTATGTCTTGGGAACGGGCTAATGACGTCACGGCTGTCTCTGGGCAGTCCGGACACTGGCGGCAGTGCTGTCAGTGTTCACATGGTTAAACTTCGTACGGTTCCGGCCTCGAGCTACATGACATTGTGGCATGTGTGGGGCTTTTGGCTCAGAAGGTTGCTGGGCAAAATGTCGCGTTGGTGGTTTTAAAGATGGAAATGTGACGTTTTTACCCACTCCCTGGGCTGGATGAATGGATGATGTGGCGAGGACCCTGTCACACTCGAAACTGAGATAACTGAGAAACTTAGATGACAATTACTATCGTTTTCGCATAAGTTTTCGATATTTGATTTCCAAACGGAGCGATGTCCTCCGGCAACTTATGGGACCATCTACGTATGAGCGGCCCGACCTTAGCCATGGTATTTAGAAGCTAATTTCTTCGCAACTACTCGATCGATGTGGTTGAAAATTTACACACAGAAACATTCGTGTCGCAAGAGTATCGTATACAATTTGTTCATATATAAATGGGTGGCTTCCAATGTCGGGCTCAGGAGCAGTGTGCGCCGACGCACAACCCTGTCTTCCCTATGGTGGTGGTCGCGGCCACGACCCACCGGCCGCGCTCTCGGCCGGGCTGACCCACTCGGTCACGTGACCGTCTGTGGTCGGCGAGGGATGGCGGCCGGGCCACGATGCAAGAACGCACGTGCGGGCCCTATTTTATATCTCCGAAATTACTAGGACTATGAAATTGAAATTTCGCATGCAGACTCGAATGTGACAACTGTTTTACACCTGTTTGGACGAATATCAATATGCACCTGCGCACGTGCGCCACCGTATATCAGACCGAGATGATAAATCACATACGTCCTAACTCCTAAGGAACGACGACTGCTAACTTGGTTTTGCACGTAGCGGAACTCTAGCGCCACTATGCGCATGCGTGCGTGCGGACCGTCACTTCGTATTCCCGAGATTATGCCAAAAGAGCTGCACAATCCCAACTCCTTCACGTTCCATCCACACGTGAAGCTCGAGTGGAGACCATTAAACGTGGGCTGTTCGGGAGGGCTGTTAGGGAGTACAATGTATACGTCCATCGGCAGACCCATTCGGGGCATCCTACCAAGTGTTTAGAGCTGGGGTAGTGAGATATTTTAAACAGTGTCCATTTTAATATCTGCTTATAGCTCTTACAATCGTTGTTTTATGTGTATTTTTAGGGTTGTGTTATGTGCTTTTATGTATATTTTCAAGTTTGTATTTTGATGTGATTTGTAGGTTTGTGTTTCTATGTGTATGTTATTGATGTGATGTTTAATTGAAGTGCACAAATTTGGACTTTAGCTGTAATTGGGTTACTGCTGCCTATTGCTCATTTACTTGAATAAAATATTAAAAAAACGCTCACTCGACCATCGCCTCCAAAGACGTTTTACCGGTAGGAAATTGACGAGAGACCTCACGAGCGCCTCGTGCCGTTCGGTAGCTACGGCATAGAATGTGTAGCAGAACCATTTCTGTTGGTACTGCCTTGCCATGCAAATTTTCAATTTGTATTGGTGTTGTCTTGGTGTACGCTACTCCAGTCTCAAGCCAACGGTGTTACTGTTGTGTGCGCTACTGCAGTCTCCACAGTTTGGTGTTACAAATTTGTGCACTACTGCAGTCTCCAGCCTGTGGTGTTACTGTTGTGTGCGCTACTGCAGTCTCCAGCCTGTGGTGTTACTGTTGTGTGCGCTACTGCAGTCTCCAGCCCGTGGTGTTACTGTTGTATGAGCTACTGCAGTCTCCAGCTCGTGGTGTTACTGTTGTGTGCGCTACTGCAGTCTCCAGCTCGTGGTGTTACTGCTGTGTGCAATACTGCAGTCTCCAGCCTGTGGTGTTACTGTTGTGTGCGCTACTGCAGTCTCCAGCTCGTGGTGTTACTGTTGTGTGCGCTACTGCAGTCTCCAGCCTGTGGTGTTACTGTTGTGTGCGCTACTGCAGTCTCCAGCTCGTGGTGTTACTGTTGTATGAGCTACTGCAGTCTTCAGCCCGTAGTGTTACTGTTGTATGAGCTACTGCAGTCTCCAGTCCATGGTGTTACTGTTGTATGAGCTACTGCGGTCTTCAGCCCGTGATGATGCTGTTGTGTGCGCTACTGTTTGTCTGTTGTGTTTGTCTCCGAAGTTTGGTGCTACTGTTTTGTGAGCTACTGCAGTCTCCAGCCCGTGGTAGCGCATTTTTTACTAGTCTGACCCGATGGCAATGCTCTTCAGTTGCTACTGTGCAAAAATCAGTGGAATGATCGAGTGTGTGCAGTTGATCAAACCAAACCAAGATTAGATGTAAAACGAATGGCTGTTACCTTTGAAAATGAGGACTCAGGTAACGAGGGCACGTTTGATGCATGATGTATGTACCTATAGCAACAGCGCAACACAAATGTCAACCAATACAGTCAATAAACAATTTGTCTTGCCTTTTTCACTGCAATGTTCTTAACCCGCGCACTGCAGGGGGTTTGCGCCGAACACGAACTGCAGGGGGTTGATTTCCGCCGCCCGTGAGATTTCGAAAACTACGCTAAGTAGCGACAAGCGGAAAACGGCGTTTGATAGCTTGATACAAGTTCTATCGAAGGTATTTCAGTATTTTTTAGGTCAGGTCCAAATTGAGGGCACCAGAGGTCATCGAAGGTCAAATTTTCCAGTTTTTCCTGTTTTAGGATTTCGCTCTAGAAATTCCCATATATCTCGGAAATTATGCTACCTAAAAAACGCGGAAAAAAACGATCGCCAGCCATTGAAGTTTGCAATCGACAAAGTGTCCTCAAATTTGATCTAAGGTCAATATTTGAGGCTCCAGAGGCAGGAACTCGTGTAAGGAAATTTTACTGGGGGGGGGGGGGGGCAGGCTTAACCCTCGCCCTACAGGAGTTTTTGTTCACCTTCGCCCTACGGGGTTTCTAAAAAGACCGCCCCCTCCCTGCTCACTTCCAAACCAAGCAACGTAGAGCAACGCGGTAAGAACCAACATGTTGCCTGTCATGTTTGTAATCTAACGGTATGCAATTTTTTAGGCTTCGGGTCAAGGAGTGACCTTCCAGGTCAAGTGAATGACCTCGATCTACCACGTCCAGAACAGTGTTTTTGCTCTGTCAGAAAATCTCAAAATTAAAAATTGGTAAATGTAAATAAAAAGGCATGTTCCTAGACCAGTTTTGTCTCAGAAATACAGAAAAGGTAATAATTGTTTCGTATCTGGTAAAAAAGTCCCAAAACAATATTAACAAAATGACGTACTGAGTTTCTTACACATAGGGAGCCATCACTCAGTCAACAATAGAGATATTGCTTTGAAATTTGGTTTGAGTATTGTCCATACTCAGTTCTCTCACATATATTCCGTTTTTTTAACATCTTTGAAAATTTTGATTTTGTGGTAATTTAAAAAAAGAAGTTTGTATTCATTTTAGGGAATAAAACAACAACAAAATGAAAATCCGAGATTGCCATTTTAAAGACAATAACATGTTTTATCTTTTCTGAATTGCGTTAGCAATTTCCTTTAAACCTCTGTTTTCTACGATTTGTCAAACATTTACCAGTTTTGCACCAACATGACGTCATTAAAAAATAATTATATCCCAAATTACTTAACCAATTTCGATTACATTTTTACAGCATACGCATAATTGTTGCAAACTCAGCTACCAAAAATGTCAGCAAGATTCGCCGCATGTGTAAAAAATTATGCAAGAAACACCTCAGGGTCGTTTTAGGAGAGGGTGTAGGGCGAGGGTTAAGATGACTTAATTTAATTTCACCCGTTCTTATCCACGAACAGTCACACTTACTCTGGTTTTTACCTATTCCATTGATATAGTTAAAACGGGCAGTAATATTCATAAAATAAATAGTTGTGCATTCAAACAATTATGTTGAGATGATTGATGAGCAGCCAAATTATACATTGTTATTAACCCACCATTGACTGGGGGATGTTTAACGCTGGGGGATGTTTAACGCCACCCCCACGCGTGTTTGTAAATAGCAACAAGTTAGGAGAAGGCTGGTACTTAGGGAGACAAAAGTCAGTCAAAAATATAGATATTGCTTGGATATTTTTTTTGGGGATATCGTCCATACTTGGGTCTCCAATATATCTTTCGGTTTTGTAATATATTATACATTTTTGATTTTGGCATGATTTTTTTTTGGGGGGAGAATAATTTCCACAAAATCAAACTTTTCAAACATATTCAAAAACCGGAAGATATATTGGAGAACCAAGTATGGCGATGCCCCCCCCCCCCCCCCCCCACCAAGTTCTGGGGGCCGGGTGGCTCAGTTGGTAGAGCGTCGGACTCGGAATCCAAGGGTTCCGGGTTCGAGTCTGGCTACTGGCGCAGGTCATTCGGTTCCCCGCTTGGGAGGGGGTGGTTCCCTCCCCACCCAAGCGGCATATAGCTATAGGCTAGACTATTGTGTGGACGGGACCCCTCCCCTCCCCCCCCCCCCCCCCCCCCCCCCTCCCAAAACAAAAATAGATTATTTCCATGCAACGCCCATTAGGCGTAATGTTAAAATCCAAAATGTTGGGGGCGGCTGCTCCCTGACTGTTCCTACGCCTATGCCTATAATATAAAACATCGTTTGAGTTTGTATTGTCATTATACACCATCTGTCATGGATCAGTTACAATAACTACAATGTATTGTATACGTCGTGTGTGTGCATCTGGTCGTATGACCAGTGTATAGTGCCCTGGTATGGCCTATAACAGGGGTATAGGCTGTAGCTTCTCCAAAAAAGTGGGGGGGGAGCTGGGAAAAAATCGCTTAAAGTACCATGAAAATCCACGCAAATACAGATTTATCCCCGGACTTGACCCACTTCCTCGTCCAAGTGGGGGTGGGGCCGCAGTGACGGATCTAGGTTTCGAGTTTGGGGGGGCAAAAAAATAGCTCCGTTTCGTCAGCGAAAAGTTGTTGACCGGGGGGGGGGGGCGTGGCGTCGGGTCTTCAGCGCAGAGTCGTTGAGCGGGGGTGGCGTCGGATCGTCAACGGGGAAGGTCTTTGAGCGGGGGCGTCGGGACGTCAGCATGAAAGTTTCGTTGAGCGGGGGAGGGGTGGGGGGGGGTGAATCTCGCCTTCCCGGAACAAAAATCACAACGCCCCGGAACGGTTTGGGGATATACATTTACCTATCGATTTTTCGTTTGGGGGGGGGCAATTGGGGTATTCCAAAACAGATCGACCAAAACAATCTCTAAATAACACACTACATCTCATATTTCGATAAAACTGTGTCTGGGGTTATCTGGGCTGTTGATTCACGCTGTGAACTTTTAAGCCTCGTCCGTCAAATGGTTTTTGAGTTACAGCCTCGGTAAACTTTGTAATGTCAAGCAAAACTCAAATTTTCGCCTTAATCGCCTTAATCGGCGGTAACCGACCAGTATCTGTTGCTTCCCTGGGACAAACTACATACAAAATAAGTTGTTACGAGCGAGCGCGAAACGCTCGCTCGTCTTTCCGTGGTATATGGGAAAAATCTTAATATGAGCGGCCCGACCCAGCCCGGCCCGGCCCGGCACGTGGCGACTCTTTTGAGAAGCTAAAATGTCTGCAACCGCACGTCCGATTGACAAGCGGGCTTCTTTGCTGAGCAGCCCCATCCCCTGTTTGAGACCAGTGCCGACTCACGTGGGTGAATATCACTGCGCGTGGCGCGTGCCGCGTGAGGGGTGTTGGAAGGCGTTTCCTCGCAATAACTCCGCAACGGCTGAGCCGATTGTGTTCAAATTTGGTGTGTGGTTAGGGACCCCTCAGCCGCCGCTTTCCCACAAGTCAGGGATGGGATGCCTCTGCACGTGCGCACGTGCGCACCCCTATTCTATATCGCAGGAATGGTTGAGCCGATTGTGTTCAAATTTGGTTGTGGTTAGGGACCTCTCAGCAGCCACTTTCCCACAAGTCAGGGGCGGGGTGCTTCTGCACGTGCGCACGTGTACACCCCTATTATATATATATATATATATATATATATATATATATATATATATATATATATATATATATATATATATATATATATATATATATATATATATATATATATATATATATATATATATATATATATATATATATATATATATATATATATATATATATATATATATATATATATATATATATATATATATATATATATATATATATATATATATATATATATATATATATATATATATATATATATATATATATATATATATATATATATATATATATATATATATATATATATATATATATATATATATATATATATATATATATATATATATATATATATATATATATATATATATATATATATATATATATATATATATATATATATATATATATATATATATATATATATATATATATATATATATATATATATATATATATATATATATATATATATATATATATATATATATATATATATATATATATATATATATATATATATATATATATATATATATATATATATATATATATATATATATATATATATATATATATATATATATATATATATATATATATATATATATATATATATATATATATATATATATATATATATATATATATATATATATATATATATATATATATATATATATATATATATATATATATATATATATATATATATATATATATATATATATATATATATATATATATATATATATATATATATATATATATATATATATATATATATATATATATATATATATATATATATATATATATATATATATATATATATATATATATATATATATATATATATATATATATATATATATATATATATATATATATATATATATATATATATATATATATATATATATATATATATATATATATATATATATATATATATATATATATATATATATATATATATATATATATATATATATATATATATATATATATATATATATATATATATATATATAT